>JAQBSW010012980.1:0-15230 GCA_029291075.1 Eudiplozoon nipponicum
TATATATATATATATATATATGTAGAATGGCTATGTTCTGAGTAGTTTTATCCCTGTATGTACAGAACACTATTTTCCTCTTAACAGACCTTTTATTCTTCAATGAACAAAGCACTATTTTCGGGTAGGGAAGCCAATTTGTGCCGCCTGTCAATCTGGTACTTAAAACTAGAACAGAATATTGCGCTCCATTGGTAGCAAATTCGTCACGCCGAATGTTATGCCAGGCAGTACGGCCAAGAAAGTACAAACACCAGTTTACATGACAACAGACTCCATCATTTATTGAAAATATAATCCTTTTATAATAAAAAAGCCTTTCGAGTATTGATCACATTTTACGATGAAAAATAATTGGTAATAATGTTAAATATAACTTTAAAAAAACGAAAAAGACACTTAACTACTGTTTGTTGCGGAGAACTAAAATATGTGCAAGTATGTATTAGGTGTTGCGAACCTAGTAACAAATTATTTCAGTTGTGACCAGAAAGAAAAACCAAAGGCAGCATGAACGGAAAGTATAATCTAATGCACTGGCGACTCATCAGTAGGAGCCAGTATTACGCCTTTTAACCACTATATATTTTGGTCAAGAATGTGGGATGAGTCGCCAGGAAGCACGAAACGAATGTGCATGAGATTAAACTTTCCGTTCATGCTGCCTTTGGCTTATCCTTCTGGTCACAACTGAACTAATTTGTTAATAGGTACGCAACACCTATCGAAAAAGACAGTTCTAGAAAAACGAACTAATGTAGGAAAATGAGCAATATCTATAATCTAACATCAAAAACATCAATACACCGAAAATAGTAATTCGTATATATAAGAATGAAATGACTCTAAACATTAGTCGAGCTGCAAGAAAGACTGGGAAACTGAAAATTGTGTATTGTACATATAGGTATACAATAACCGGTAAACTGAAATTAGTGTTCTGTACATATTAGGATAAAATTACTCTAGACATAACGATTCTCTACAAATACACACACACAATCACAAAAAGTCATATATGTATATATATATATATATATATATATACCATGATTTCATTGAGATCCAAATTTAGTGTGTCTGCATGGTATGTGGTTGATTTCAAAATTCGGTTAAATACCATTGAGATATTCCGAGTTACTTCGATAAAATAGCATAACAAATATTAGCGACATCATCAAACTACACAAATTTTACCCTAATTCCGTGCTTACATATTCTAAATTTTTTTTAAAATTTGCCAAATTGGAGATGATATTGCTATTAAAAACCGGTTAAAATCTTAAAGGTACAAAATTAGTAAAAACTATTTTACAGTGGATTTGATCGTTTTTTGATATTTCTTGTCTTAGTTTATCAGCAGCAAAGCACAATATCATCTTTCAACATAATAATGTTTGTAAAATCGCCGAGACTCCATATAAATATTATTATTATTCGAACAAATATGCTAAATATTGATTTACAGTTGAAAAGATTAAAATTTACAATTTTATCACAATCTGTGTTAAATAAAAAATGCGGCGGAATTAAGTTAAATAAAATGCAATTGATAAGTATTCTTATTATTGAAAAAAACAAAATTGACTTATAGTCATATTACGACTATAAGCGTTTATTTCAAATGCTTTTTTCGGCAATATTTTCTTATAATTTTACTTCGCAAATCTATGAGTAAATCTACATTGAGACTTTGGTTGATAATTTATAACTTGGACATATTTACAGTGAAGCGATTTTCGCGATTTATTTTGCTTAAATACTATACGAATCACAACCACAAAAATGAGTATAATCACATTTGACTTAAACTCGTGTTTATGGGTTATTTACATTATTCCTGCACTCATTTAATCAGCACAAAATTCAAATATTATTAAAATTATAATAATTAAGAATATCCGATTAATTTAACGCCTAAAGATTATCAAATTACTCCCGTTTAGTTATACAAACTGGTCATATCAATATTGGCATTTTAGCTTTTCTGGATAATTTATAGACATTCATTCGGAAGTAGCACTTCTTGAGTTAACAACATGAATTTTTCTTCGTACATTAGCATTATGGTTTGGATAAAAATCGAGGTATTTCGAAATAAATGTGTAATACATTTTTTGACTTTTTCAAATAAATTATATTTAAGCATATTTTGGCTTAATGATCGTCGAGACGTAATAATTTTACGGTGATGCTATTGTCTTTATCGCAATCAGTTATATGTTATATGTGCTATTATGCTTCTAAATTTCAACCTTCGGTACTTTATTTGTGCGTACCTGTCTATCAGGAAAATACAGTTAGATTAAAAGATATTTACATGTAAAGCAGGTGTAAGCACGAATTTTTACAACAATAAATAGCACGTAAAGCAACGGTTAATTCACAATATTTTTATTTTTCCTTCCAATCTTAGATTGATGCTAATTCTGTATTTTTACTGTTGATGCTTATTGTATAAAAATAGGTTTTCATATAATCGTTTTTTTATTGCCATATTGGTCATATTAAAGAGATTTTAATTCTTATCCACAGTACAATTTGAGCCTAAATAAAGTGAGAGGATGTCCCATTTTGCTTTAGTTCAGTGGATATTGCATCTCCAGTTGCATTAATTCATAGTTTTCAGGGAGATAGGAACCGTTTCTACAGAAATTGCAGATAATTAGCGACAGAAATGTAGCTAGAATTATCCGGGATTTAGAATTAATTGATGATTGTTCCAATAAAACTGGCTAAGCCTCACTGAATATCAAGTAACAAATAGTTTTGTATTCAAGACATACGGGATGAAGTGCAGTTGAGCTATATGAAGCGGTTAAATCAATTAACATTGGATAAGAAGAAGTGCACCTCACACATTGTTTTGCTTATTAGCATTTAACGTGAAATTTTCCGGTTTTAAAATTAACTTATAAATGGTAGTGATTAATCAATAAAACTTTACACACCTGCAATCATAAATTGCCGTATTGTGATTTTCTGCCCGGTGACATAGCCATCTGCTAACGTTGTAACTGAAAGAAATAGTTAGAAAACTATATAATAATAAAATATTCTCCACGACGGATAATTAATGAGCATACGACTTTGTTATTATGCTGAATTATTACAAATGATATCGACTGGATACATTGGGTGAACTAACTAAAATGAAATCAAGTGATCAAACTTTATTTATTTTTTATAACTTACGTTGGTACATGTCGCAGGTGAAATTGCCGTTCAACTTCGGTCGAGTATTTTCTTGTGTTTGAACAATAACACAGTCACTTTCAAACCACTGAGCTCCATAAGGTGACATTTGACTGCACAAATAATATGCCTTACAGTTTTTTCCGTAATCTAAAAGGCATCGCTTAGAGCATTCTTCACCCCCGATTCCCTCAATGACATTCAGTCCAGCCAAACTGACATTTACCTCTGATTCTTTAAATGTGAAGTCTTGCACAGCAGAACCTGCACAAAAAAATATATCAGAATAAAGCGTGTGCATTATTTTCTTTAAAAAAATTGGCATGCTTTTATTGAGAACACGAAGAGAAATTGCTTCCAGATAACATGTTTTTAAACAAAATGAAATATATTAGTGATTAATCTCCAAATTTCAATTGTCTTAATTTTTAAAGAAACTGATTCATTAATGAATCTAATCAAGAAACAGTATTGCATATAAAATAGCAAAAGTTCGTAATGCAAACATTTAAGAAGCATTATTAAGCATAATTTGTATTTATAGTAGCCTAGACTTATGAAACTGCGTCTGCAGAACAAACGTCTTCAACAAATATGCTACAATGGTGCACACATAAAGAAGTTCAAATATGAGAATTTTGGAGTGACAAAGACAACGAGAATAAGATGTATTTTCTTGTACACACACATTTCATAATTAGAGGCAACTCGTCAGTAGATGAAGCAACAAAAACTAAAACCACTGTAAATTCAGTCATTAAGTGTTGGACTTTTGGACGAGACTATATTCTGCACGTGGGCGTAATAAAGGTAGTGAAGTCATCTTTAAATATACACCTTAACTGCGCAATTTGAAAGTTAGTTTATCAAATAAAATTATTAAAATTTGTAAACGTTACAAACACCTAACTTTTTAGGATTTTGCGGAATTGAAAAAAACGAACATTCTGAAGGAGACTGTTTCTACGTACGATGCTCTGGCAGAATTCTATCTTGGCAACAGCCTTCAAATTATGAAGGATGTTGCCGTACCTAGATATTATTCAAATTAAATAGCCTTTTGTTCAGTTTCCGCATCCTTTTCACTTCATTACAGTTTACCATTTTATTTTTGTTTTCATGTCAAGCATATAAAATTACAAAATGGGTTATGGCTGCATTTATGATGGTCGTCTAAAATGATTCACGAGATCTTCCTTTCGTTTACCAAAAATAAATGTATACTTTAAATTTTTTGTTGAAATAGATTACCTTTTTTATTTAAAACGATTTGGTGTAGATTGAATAATATTAGGCCCATAGAATAGCAACTGTTTTAACATTTTTTATACACGTGGCGCAAGCTTTGAGCAATGAAGGTACGGGAAGTTTTTCAAATATTCATATTTAAATATGAATGAAAAACTTTTAACTAGAATTTTAAACGTATGCTAGACCAGTTATACCAGCCTCAACACCCCTTCGATAAGATTGGCTACCAAATGATATAAATACAGCGAGCAAATGACATTGTTTCCATCGTTAACAGTTTAAGAAATCGCACAACAATATGAGTGATCAAAACTGAAATCTGCACATCGTGTATCTGTTACCATGGGGACAAAATGTAACTGAAGAACAAGGCGAAGCGATAAAAAAATCACGGAGAAAAACGTACGTACAAGTAGCAGCCAAGAAAGATGAAAATTGGTCAAAACGCAGTCTCTCGGTACAAGAATAACCAGATCTCACACAACACTCTGTAGTTCAATGACAATGACGCCTACACGCACAGCGAAATGCACACAGGCTCATACGCATGTGCATTCACAGGTCAACAGGCAATAACCAACGGAAGAAATTGAATTAAAATCTGAAACTCAGACTAATCGCCACACAATTAATTAAATTAAATCTCTGAATACATATAAATGAATGATTGTCATGTGTCGCTGATCATTATTATTATCTATGTATGTATGTGTGTGTGTGTATGTGTGTGTGTGTATTATTATTATTATTATTATTATTGTATTATTATTGTGTGTGTGTATTATTATTATGTGTGTGTACTGTGTGTGTGTGTGTGTGTACTGTGTGTGTGTGTGTGTGTGTGTGTATTGTGTGTATTGTATTATTATTATTGTGTGTGTGTGTGTGTGTGTGTGTGTGTGTGTGTGTGTATTATATTGTGGTAACAGCCACAACTGTGTATGTGTGTGTGTGTGTGTATTGTATTGTGTGTATGTATTGTATTTATTTTATTATGTGTATTGCTATTATTATTGTATAAATATTATTATTATTATTATAGTATTATTATTATAGTATTATTGTATTTTATTTAATGTGTGTTCTCTTCCTAATAAGCATATACTTGTGTATTTGTGGTATATATATATATATATATATATATATATATATATATATATATTGATTACTTCAGTTTAATCAGTATGTAATGTAGGTAACAACTTACGTTTATAATTTGTGCACTTGTTACGAAATATCTTCACTCTTTGATTTTTTGTTGGTGGAGCGGTGTTTGGAATGAAACAAAATCCGTTAGTGGCGCAATAATCAAACCACGCACATGTTTCAATACCGCTTGAATTTAGATTCAGTAGTTCACATTTCTCGGCACATTCTGACATTGACAACCCAGTCCAACCCTTGTCATCACTATATTCCTTAATGCTTTCGTCTGTCATATGAAACAATGTGTCGTATCGCCCTAAATATATCGAAAACAAATATACGTGCAATTAAAATAAGAAGGTAAATCAAGGGTTCACTTTGGTTTTATTAAATTTTACGAGGCAAAACAAGGAACATTTTGGTCTGTGTGAGAATCTCAAATCCAACTGCAGAACATCTAAAAATCCAATAAACTAATAATAAATGGAAGGCGTCTTTGATCTCCATATATGTAGACCACATTGCCAATATTTTCCTCGCATAACGATAAATGTATAAATGCACAGCTATTTGAAACTGGCGTCATGTAAATGAACAGCTGTATCCAACGTCATAAAAGGCAGACAAAGAGAATGGCTTGATTCAAATTTTTACTTTCAGATGTCGATTTGGTGCTAAGACGTGTATTCTTGAGCTTCTATATATATATATATATATATATATATATATATATAACTTCTGCGTTTAATGCTGATAGTTACCTGACATGGGTCAAAAACGCAATTTTCAATGTTGCTAGAGGCAAGCTGACATGCATGCTCAGCTACGAAAACCACTTATTTTTATTTTATTGTAAAAACAAATTTTTGTTGAACTCGGCTTTCAATTCGGTTTATCTTATATGAAGAACATTGGATTAGATTTGTCACTATAAATTTTCAAGATAACAAACAAATTTGATTTTGTAGCCTGCTATTTCTATTGTTTCGATCTTATTGTAAAGGATATTTGTCGAAATAAGGTCGTTTAAGATGGCTTGATGATAATATTACTGCATTACAATTAATTATTCAGTTTTAAGTCAGTCATGTAATAAATATTTCATTAAATTTGTAACCAAATATCCTAGTGAAGCTTTAGCTAATTTTGATTATTTATTCTAGTGGTGCAAATAATGCAATTCTGCTTCTATTAATTTTATTTTTATTTAAAAAATACAAAGCGTACAGTTAAACATGTTTGATGCACTAGTTGCTTTTTAATATCACCTTATTTAGCATATCTTGCATATACTGCGGTTTATTCCGCTGTAGACAGTCTGTGTTCAGGCTATGAATATGACCATAGAAGATCGAAACACAACAGAACAGACGATTGAACAAATTAATTAATTCTGTACGACTGGTTGAATTACAACAGATTGTTGTTTACCTCATGTGCGCCATTAGATTTATTAAAATATTGAGACCATCTAAACAAGTAATGTTCAGTTAATTATATTAAGTAATACTGTACAGTAGGTTTAGCAGCCGATGCCTTACATAACTTCCGAATAGGATAATCTACTTTGTTATTTTTACCTTGACATATGCTTCGTGTCTACGTATAATCCCGACTATATATTAAGGCACATTTCAAAGATGTCTTTTTAACTAAATGATTGGTCTGAAATCTTCAATGAACCTTGAATGGCATACTCATTCATTTTAAGCATGGAGGACAGATTTAAACCAACCGGTTTGTATGCGGTTTCAGGTGTCTTGCATCCTAGTACTATTACCAAATTCCTACAAAATTTGCCAATAAAAAATACTGATTTGATATGTAAAGCAAAACATATCACTTATGATACAAAAGTTAAGTTTTGTGATAACCTATACCGGTGTGTTTACAGCAAATTTACTGTTATCAGAGCTGAAGCCAAACACGTTCACCGAAGTAGAAATCGAGAAGCTACCAAAATACTTCAAACATCGCAAAAGAATTCAAAAAATGATTACCTTATTGAAACAAGAAACGCAATATCATCCGTTATTTCATACACAAAAATCGTTAAGTGTGTTAGCAGAAATGGTTTGTATGTTTATAAAATGTTATTTATTACCAAATTTCAGTCCCAGTTATGCTAAAATGAAAGGTATATACGAGCATAAAGCCTAAATTCTTTTATGTAATTCATGTCTGTTTTTGGACATTTGTATATATATATATATATATATATATATATATATATATAATAATAGATAGATAATAACGTCATCTGCACTGAGCTTTTCGTTCTATTGTAATGCTTGTCTGAGAGCAGTGCTATTTACATATTGATTATTACTCAAGCAGAGTTTCCTACGATAAATAGTGAGTAATTCTAAACTAGAGCTATTCTATTTTTCTTCAATTTGGAAGGAAATTAAAATAAGACATTATTCTGTTCTTTTATGAGAGAAGAATCTATGAAGAAAATACTTTCGCATTGAATTCGTTGCTACTATTGGTGTTCTTTTTAAAACCCTGTAGTATAAGTTAACAATGCAATACGACTTCAGTAAATTACTAGAGTTAAAGTTACTTTTTAAAGTTTCGCAATCTGGAACAGTTTTCGCGACATGCATGAAAAAAAATACACCCTACATTTATTTTGACTTGGGACAAGTGCTTTTGTTATTTTATGCAAAAACCTTGCTATCAGATACGTCATTCTTGCTGTACAAACGTATCCTCATTAAACTTAAATATTTAAACGACCATTTTATGCAATCTTGACGTAATTTCAGTCTGCTTTAGAATTGCATACGTTCGTTTCGGTATTAAAATAACCACTATTGATAAGCGTTGCAGTCTGCAGAAGCGTAAGCTGTAAGGATGTGATATGACATTTTATTGTAAATCCTAAGGCATTTCATTAAAAAATACCTAACAATATAGATACCATTGTAGGTTTAACTACATCTACATAAAACTTACTAATATATGCAGAGATGTGAGGCTGTTTTGATCCGATCAAGAGTTTTCTACCAACTAAGAATAGTTCTGTGCTGTTTTTCAACATTTGCAGCTGGCATTCACGAGTACGTGTGTTGTAACTGAACCCGGAACAGCTACCAGTATATGGCGATCGAAGACACTTGCTCGCACAACTTTCCATGGATATACGTTGTTTCAAATCGGTGTGCAACTGAACAGTTCGACAGAAAAAGAATATGGCTGAATTATGGCACGGGGCTATTAAGATTAATTGTTTCTGAAAACAACACGGTAATTCTGGTTTTGTGCTTTTTTGTTGAATAATCAAACAGAAATCCATTACGTGAGTGGTAACAGGAAACATTTAAGAAAGTGCCTTTTAATAACGTTGGCATACATTTGTTACAACTCCATATATCCAAGTATGTATTAGGTTTTGCGAACCTAGTAACAAATTAGTTCAGTTGTGACCAGAAGGATAAACCAAAGGCAGCATGAACGGAAAGTATAATCTCATGCACATTCGTTTCGTGCTTACTGGCGACTCATCAGTAGGAGCCGGTATTACGCCCTTTAACCACTATATTTTCGGTAGAAGAATGTGAAATAATAGGACGGTACAATCTCCTAGACGAATGTGTAAACCTGTAATAGTGAAGCTAACATAATCTAAAGTCACCGACAATGCGACTTCAATGCTAACTCACACTATATAATATATATACCGAGTCTGTAAAGGATACTAACACTATGGCTATTGTGCTAGTAACTGATACCTTTTTGAAATCAATGAGTACCGGATACTAACACTATGGTTTCCGAGTCGGTACATGATACCAACCTGATAGATATAAATTTATGCTAAAGTTCACCCAAATTGAGAATTACAACAATTTCCGAACACCTGTTACTCCAGTTAAACCGTACAGTCTGGCCTTCATCGATATCAGTTATCACATTTCGCGGTAAGTATGACATCATTCAATTCAATATATTACATTTAAATACTATTTAAATACTGTTTGTTGCGAAGAGCTAATATATATGCAAGTATGTAATAGGTTTTGCGAACCTAGTAACAAATTAGTTCAGTTGTGACCAGAAGGATAAACCAAAGGCAGCATGAACGGAAAGTATTATCTCATGCACATTCGTTTCGTGCTTACTGGCGACTCATCAGTAGGAGCCGGTATTACGCCCTTTAACCACTATATATTTGGTAGAAGAATGTGGAATAATAGGACGGAGATTGTACCGTCCTATTATTCCACATTCTTCCACCAAATATATAGTGGTTAAAGGGCGTAATACCGGCTCCTACTGATGAGTCGCCAGTAAGCACGAAACGAATGTGAATGAGATAATACTTTCCGTTCATACCTAATACATATTAGTTCTTCCCAAAAAACAGTATTTAACTCCATATATCGTATGTCGTTCTAGATGTTCTCTACGACAGAATAACTATTCAGATTTGATCATACATTTTCGGCATTGGAAGAAAAGGGAAAGAAAATGATGATGAATAAATCAATTTTCGTTTTTCAGTATTAGATGTTTTGAATTATTTGAGCTTTCTTGGTTGATGCATGTATTGTATGTCAAACAACTTCATTGTAGCTGCTGAAATAGTGGATGTTGGTGTATTGTATTCATGCAGCAAGACTCAAAAGTTTGGCAATATCAATGTGAATCTATTTTGTTAAAATCAATGGTCATTTTATGTTAATTTTTTAGTAATATATTATAATTGAAAGAATAGTACAGGAAACGTTGTTGGTGGGTAAACAAACTACAGTCAGATTTCTACTATCAGGAAATACATTTTCGGTCAGTGAACTTAAACTGAACAAGTAGAACGTAAATGAGTTGGCGTTCTATCTTACACGCACTAACTTTCTTCATTTTAATTTAATGCTTTCTCTGCTTTTTAGAAATATATATAAATGAGCATTTGTAGATACTTTAGGAAAAAATTTCTTTTTAGCTTTGCACGTGCTCTTAGTAACATTGAATAGTTAATGTTTTAATTTTAAGTAAGATTTTTACCTTTGCACAAGAAAATTGTCATGCTAACAGAACTACGGAGTCAAATTACTGTTAAAAACTATTTCGTTAAGTTATTGCGTACTAAGTTATAAATTAGTTAATATAGAACCACAAGGATATGCCAATTACAGCATGCGAAAAGGCAATAAACCTACGTTCACATGAGTTTCATGCTCATGTTAATAAACTGATGTTGATTGAAGTCAGATTATAAGTATTTATTGGACAGGTAGTTACTCAGAAAGAGATTATCTCTAATATTACGTTAATAAAGATCCTGGTATTGGAAACTATAATAGGTTTGACAAAGAATGAATATATATATATATATATATATATATATATATATAACGTAGAATTTAAAGTCACATTGCTGAAGACCTGACATTGTTACGTCATTTGTAAACATATCTATTGTGGGTTTGGGGCACAATATCAGATTCAACTGATCAGTCTCTAGTCTTAATGCGACGCGTGAGCACATTATTTCATGCCTTTTGCTCAAGATGACTTCATCATAACTTAGTTATTAGTTATAAGTAGGTAGGCAGTATCTAATCCCCAATTGCATATATATTAGTTCTTTGCAAAATTTGATATTACAGCTTTTTCGGTGGACATTAAACCTGTGGAAAGTTTGAGAAAGACAGAACCAGCTCGAAATCCTCAATAAATGAATCAACTACGCTGTGCGCCTGGAAATGAAAAAGGAATAATTATTGCACTGACCTACGAGTGCTAAAAATTATCTCGCAATAGCCGATAGCGTTTACAAATCGAAGTGTGATAGCACTACGTAACACCAAGTGTCCTTTAAAAGTATATATATAACTTCGGACAAAGTCGTTTTCTTGTAATAACTGGAATTAGCAATGCGTGCTTGGAAATTTGGCATTTTTTGTACGTTTAGTGAAAGGTGCATGCAATACGGTGTTATTTCGTTGCTGAAGTCAGCACGGCATATACGCTGAATGTCGTAAAATAATACTACCTCCGATATTAATGTCCACTTCTAAAAACTGAATTCAATTGAGATAAAAATAATGAAATTCATTTGATATCATCTCAATGTATTTTAAGTTCGCTGCAATTATTAAAATCAAGGCTATGAGATCGATATAAAATCCAACCAAATATGCCAGTTTAAATTATGCATACTATGAGGTAGCGAATGCAATGTACACAGTTAACCTATTTCGTTCTTATTTAGAACTCTTCAAATCTGTCCAGAAATTTTGCCGCGCACGGGACTGAAATCGCGGCATATATGCTTTTGAATCTGTAACTCCATCCACTGGTTGTTTTATCCTATAGTTGGAGCCTATATCGCATCTTTTCTGGATTAAAGTGGATAATAGCCGGTTTTATTCGCTATACAACAGACACCACGATAATCGGTGAAGTTGTAATTAAATAAATACTTGTATAGCTAAACAAAAAATAACTGCGGGACTATTATGGTGCTTCAGTTTTAAATAAATTTGTTTAGGTATACAATAAGCCGCATTCTATATTGGCTGATTTGCGTATAGATCCACGTTTCTTATACTAATTTGTGCTCTAATGATGGCCTGAATTTGACTACCCGTGAGTAAATGGGACTAAGCATAACTTAGCAATTTTGCGTCAGCAGATATTATTGTAGAGACTTGTGTGTTAAGCTCCTCAACATCAACCAGATCATGGAAAATAATAATGGAAATGATTGATTTTAAGTATATTTAAACAAATGTAATTTCTCCTCAAACTATTAAATATTTTTAGTTTGTTACTTGCTAGTCATATTTTGCTTTGAAGTTCAAGGAAGTTTTGACCGTACACAACTTGTGAAAACATGAGGACATTGAACGTCCATAGAAGAAATTGTACCGATTGCTTGATTTAAGTTAGAGGAAAATAGGGCTACAGCATAAAAGAACAAATTAGGATACGTATTATTTGCAACGTATAATGTGAACATTTACATATTTAAATGCACATTTTTGCGCGGTCGGTTATAATTATTAATTAAAGCAAGATTGCGATCTTGATATAAACAACTGTTCCACTATTTAAATAACTTTTTCAGTATAAACTAAGAATTGTATAGTGTAGAAAAGGCATTCATCCAGTAGACCGGTTTCGCACTTATTAGGAACTCGTCACGTGCTGGCCAAAATTTGCCACGGGCAGGGCTCGAACCTGGGCACGTCTACTTCGGAACCTGGTGTTTTAACCCCTGAGCCACACTGCCGCACACTAAACACAATTTTTATTTATATACTGACTAATGTAATTAGGTTGGTCTTTTTATTTTAGGTCGAACTTATATGGCGTCCATTAAATCGAATATTCCAACTAACCATCCTAAATCCGTCATTATTGAAATGAACGTTGGTTGCGCGGGCGGTGATAACAATCACCATATTAAAATTTGCGATCTTCACATAAACACCTAACCCATTAATTACGAAAATTTGTCAGTATAAACAAAAAATTGTATAGTGTCGAAAAGTGTCTGTAGTGTACTGTCATGCTGCTCAGTGTTTAGTTCATCAGATTTCGAAGCAGACGTGCTCAGGTTCGTTCTCTGTCCGTGGCAAATTCTGGACAGTTTATGATGAGCTCTCAGTAACGACGGAACCGGTCTACTGGATGGATTGCCTTTTCCACACTACACAATACCTAGTTTATACTAACAAATGTAAGTACATAATAGGTCAGGTATTTATATCAAGTTTACAACATTGATTTAATTAATATGCTATCAATATTTGTGTTTGTGTGTGTAAGTTTCTCCACAATGTTGCATTAATTTATTTAAACTAGTTAGTTAACTTCAACTTAATGAAATTACATTTTGCACCAGGGTGTAGCTCTATGACATGTACACATATGTTATAATTAAGCAAAATGAAATACACGTGTACTAGTAACATAAATTTAATTTTACAGAATTTTTGGATTTTATCCAACCACCCAGCATGGGACCTCGATCATCGTGATGCGTTTTTCAAATTCCTAGCCATCCGCATTTCCTCAAATCCAGAATGTGCAATAAAGATTTTAAAATTTGGTTCTCCACTTCAATAGTCTCACACGGAGTATGGTTCGCCGGAATGTGTGCTGCAAAGTGTCTTTGTTTTATCAACACATGCTCAATTAATAGTGGACTAAGTGACGAACATGAACAATCCGATTACGCAATCACTTTTAAATGATTTGGAACAATTTCCGGAGCAGCACACTTGTAGATGCCGAATATGGGCGCTTAACATAAAGGCAATTAAAAAGGCACAGGCAACCTACTTGGAAATTAATCTGTGCATTGTGGCCGGTTAATAAGGACACATCAATACAGTTCATCAGCAAAGTCTGCGAAGAATTTCGCATTCAAATTTTGGAGTGAAATGCAAAATTATCTGAATGCTGCATAGCGTGACAGACTAATTTTTGCTTATATTATTAACACCGAAATGACACTATTTCACAAACCCGTAGATTCCGACTATATTCTTCATTATTCATGTCAAATAAAACGTTCAATTTTGATACTACTTGCAGTGGATAACTGATATATATTCAGTTGTGTATAAAGACAACATGAACGAAGCCTAAAATCTCGTTTGCAGATTCGTTAAGTGCTAAATAGCGACTCATTAGAAGGCGCCGGTATTACGCCCTATATCCACTATATCTCGGGGTGAGAAATGTGGGACAATTGCACAGTAAAATCATCTATACGACTTTGCATACGATAGTAGTAGAGCCAACTTCATATGAAAACTTCAACAATTCGACTGCAAAGGCAACTCACTATATATAATATATGCACACTCTGTAAAGGCTACTAAAACTATGGTTGGTATACCAGAATGTATTAAGTGTTGCGAACCGTGTAACAAATTAGTTCAGCTGTGACCAGAAGGATAAACCAAAGGCAGCATGAACGGAGAGTATAATCTCATGCACATTCGTTTCGTGCTTACTGGCGACTCATCAGTAGGAGCCGGTATTACGCCCTTAACCACTATATATTTGGTAGAAGAATGTGGAATAATAGGACGGTACAAACTCCTAGACGAATGTGTAAACCTGTAATAGTGAAGCTAACATAATCTGAAGTCAACGACAATACGACTTCAATGCTAACTCACACTATATAATATATATACCGAGTCTGTAAAGGATACTAACACTATGGCCATTGTGTTAGTAACTGATACCTTTTTTTGAACATCGATGAGTACCGGATACTAACACCATGGTTTCCGAATCGGTACATGATACCAACCTGATGGATATAAATCCTAGTCGCTAACAGTTCACCCAAAATGAGAATGCATATCAATTTATGCTATATTTCACCGAAATTGAGAATTACAACAATTTCTGAAGACCTGTTACATTAGTAAATCCATACACCCTGGCCTTGATCGATATCAGTTATCACATTTCGCGGTAAGCATGACATCATTCAATTCAATATATTACAGTTAAATACTGTTTGTTGCGAAGAACTAATATATATACAAGTATGTATAAGGTTTTGCGAACCTAGTAACAAATTAGTTCAGTTGTGACCAGAAGGATAAACCAAAGGCAGCACGAACGGAAAGTTTAATCTCATGCACATTCGTTTGTGCTTA
>JAQBSW010012981.1:0-15223 GCA_029291075.1 Eudiplozoon nipponicum
CTCCGATTTTGTCGCATTCCGATATTGAAAAAATTGTTATGGATCTTCAGAACTCCATGAAAGTGTTGAAGGATGAAAACCCCTATTTAAAAAAAGAGATGTCCATATTGAAGAATGATGCAGTTGTGAATGCAATGAAATTGGAGCAAGTGGTGAAAAATAATGAAACATTAAGTGCGCGTATAGTTGAACTGAATGAGACATTACTTGTGAAGTTAGACAAGTTACAGACTGATGTTCAACCATGGATTGAATTGGCCGATTTAACAGTGGAAGGCGATATGCTAGTTAAAAATAAATCATCTGGTGAAGAAATGCTAAATATATTAGCAAATGAAGTTTCAGCACGTAATAGCAAACAGGATCAATTAGTTTTATTTAATCTAGATGAAAATGCCGATGTGAAAGACGTCGAGAAATTAAATACTTTAATAAAAGAAGAGACGCATGCAGATATTGCTAAATGCTATAGGGTGGGGAAACGAGCTGATCGTCCAAGGCCTGTAATTGTAAAATTATCAAAAAGGCCAACAAATATGCAATTAGAGTCTATCAATAAAAAGAAAGATGAGAATTTGAGTTTTCACAGCATATTTATTGGACGGGACAAAACGTTCCTCCAACGGAAGTTGGCAAAAGTAAAAAAGTTAAAGAACAATCAGGAACGGAAACCGCCAACGTCTGATCAAGCTGTTAAACGGAATCAATCGAGTGAGGCTGCAACATCAAAAAACGATGTATCGTTACTAAATGTTGTGGACAGAGGGGGGAGAGGAAGTATGGCCTCGAAGCCCGGGAAAAGAATAGTAAAGAAGCCAACAAGGTTGAATCAGTAAAAGTCGACACTTGTTTAGATAAGTCGCTTTCTACATTTACTCTATTTTATGCTAACTTTCGAAGTGTTAAGAATAAGAACTTTTTACTGTGTAATTTTATAATAAGTAACGATTTCGATTTTATAATATTATCTGAAACCTGGCTTAACAAGGATATTAAAAACCATGAATTTGATATTCCTCACTATTCTTTATTCAGAAAGGACAGATCGCTGGATAAAAGAGGTGGAGGAGTACTCATTTATAGTAAATCTGTATTTAAGGCAAAAATTTTACATACTAGTGATGATAATGCTATCATTGATTTCTTATCTATACAATTTGATAATCTGATCTTAACAGCGGTTTACAGACCGCCGTATGCTACTTTATTTGATGATCAAACATTTACCAATTCTTTTCAATCTATCTTTGACTGCCATGGCTATAATGTAGTGGTAGGTGACTTTAATAAGTTACAGGACTGTGAATTAACCAATTTTTTTTCTAACCATGATCTCAAGCAGATTATAAATGAATCAACTAGAGGTTCGCAATGCTTAGATCATGTATACTTAGAAATTGAAATGGTGAAATCGCACAGTTATGATGTTGATAATTATTTCAAAGAATTGGATCACAAACAAATTATTCTACAATGGAACATCTTGAGTAGCAAAACACAGAAACTAAATTTTGAAAATGCACACGTGCATTGTTCCAGAATCAACTGGAATCTTTTTAGAGAATTAAGCTTACTGATTGATTATGAAAGTTTTTATTTCTTGAACACTGACGAGTTTGTTTCTTCTGTTTCATCGTTATTATCTATTTTATTTCAGGCATCTACGTTTACGGACATTATACCGAAACGAATTAATAGGAAATTGTGTAAACTAAGATTTAAACGAGATAATATAATAAAGTGTAGTCTTATCAATAGTATTAAACAAATGAGGTTAGATCTCATTGATAACGAAATTAATTCATCACTACTGATAATTCGGCAAAGATCAGAACGAATTATTTTGGCCAAAATGAAGAGTAATCCTAGACTAGGATACAAACTCCTCACAGATTATAGTAAATATAAGGAAAAGTTAAAGCTTATATTACCTGTGGATAAAACTGAGTATGGATTTCTCTGTTAATTAGATGATATTTTTGGCAATTTGATATGTAATCCACAGAATGAAAGAAATTTTATGGAACTACCTGATCCTTTGGGAGACCGGGAATCAGGACTTGTTATTGACAGTGATGAATTGATAAAATTGATGTTAAAAATCAAATAAAAAAAACAAAAAGATCACCTTGGTATTTTGATTGATAATCTGATTCAATTACCCTTAACATTTAGGAATGTACTCTGCAACTTTATAAATAGAATTTTTAAGAATGGGAAATTACCAATCGATATATTAACGATAGTAGCTAAGCCGTTGCCAAAAGTAAGTAAGCCAACGTGCGCCAGTGATTATAGATTAATCTCTATTATCCCTTCGTTTTTGAAGATAATAGAACGATTGATACTAGATCATTTAGAATGTATGTTGCCGGCTGGATTTGATTTATGTCAACATGGCTTTACGAAAGATAGATCGACAACTACTAATATGCTCTCTATGTGGAAACATGTAATTTCATTAGATGAGAATAAATTAGATGCATTAATTGTATTTATAGATATTTCAAAAGCCTTTGACACTATATATTTTGATGCTATTTTGAATGCGATTAATTTGTTGAATATTGATCCGAATATTTTTAGATTACTTAAATACTATCTATATAATCGACGAATGAGTATTCAAGTAAACAATTTGATATCAAAATCGAAACGAGTAACGAGTGGAGTTCCACAGGGATCAAGCTTGGAGCCAATTTTATTTAAAATTGTATTAGAAAATTTGGCAACTAAGATCTTAACGGTCGAGTTTGCAAATTCGCTGATGATTTAAAAATAATCTTCCCAATTGATCCAAAGAATGTCGAATTCTCCAAAAATAATGTGACATTAGATTTGTATGATTTGAGTAAATATTTGATTACACTAGGGCTGAGAATAAACAATAAAAAGACGAAAGTTTTAAAATTAGGGAACAGAACAAGCTTTCATTATGTTTATTTTCATGATGCTGTTATTAATGATGTGTTTGAGATTAAACTTATGCAAGAAATTAAGGATTTAGGCATAACTATTCAATGTACAGCTTCTACTGAGAGACATATTGAAAGTATAGTAGACAGTGCCAAGAAAAGATGGGCACTAATAAATCGAAATATCTTATCAAATGATATAAAACTTCAAATGTATATAATATGGATTAGACCGGTACTAGAATATGCTGTCGCTACTTGGAATCCATTAAAAAAGGGTTTGTCTAATAAAATAGAAGCTGTACAAAGAAAAGTTGTGAAAAATATTAGTACTATTTCTTGCACTATATACGCCTCTAGATTACAGTTTGTGTCATTGCAATCTCTGTGGTTTCGGAGGATGTGTTATTGTATAAAAGTTTTCCATTTGAACCAGTGGACTGGTGCCTATATGACTCCGATAAGAAAGAGTCATGAAGTTGGAACTAGATCTGGACATTTGGCAATATCTCCTCCTTTGGTGGGGAATGTAGCGAGCAAGTTATTCTGTTTCTCGAAAATCTACAAAATTTATAACCAATTGCCGAAGGGGCTTAGAGAAATGCCTCCGTCTAAGTTGTCTTTTAAATTTTTGCCGCGTGTTTCACTACAGTGTTAATGAATCATAGGGATTATAATGATTAAATGTATGCTCCATTATATAATATTGTTTATAATTAAATAAATAAGGACCCAACAGGTAAGTTATAGGGTTAGAGTAAGACTTTAATCAATCAAATGATTTAGTCTGAGGAATTAGGCTCAGTGCTCGGAAACTCATTAATACAAAAGAGCACAGTCCCTTCCAGAGTATATGGTTTAGTAAAAGGTAATCTACTTACGTTAATTGTAAATGTTCAGAATTCTTTAGTTTATAAAATATCCAAATTTCTATGCCATTAAATAAGAAAATACAGCTTTTTCTAGATATAATAAAAAATAACACGTAACTGATATTGTTAGTAAATATAAATTATTTGAGAAAGATAAACTGCCAAGCCTGGATGTAGTAGCATTCTATACTAAAATTCCGGTGCAGGTTGCATTAAAGTGTATCCAATGCTGTTTAATGAAATAAAATGAAATATTACAAGGGAGTATGCTTATGTTAAGGAGTAATTTGGAAATTTACATCCTCTAAATACATGATATTGATGATTTTTTTTGAAATTTGATTGCGAAGGAATTAATTATACCTACGAGTTAAAAGTATTCCTATGAGACAATCATTATTGGTCTCAGTTGCTAACATTTTTATGCATTATTTAGGAAAAACATCTTGTTCAGATATATCCTAAAACCAAAATTTTATTTTATATTTTTAGATGAAATTTTCTTAATTTGGAATCATGCGAATAAGGAGTTCAAGTTTAAATTAGAAAAAGAAGGAGAAGAAGAACTAACATTTATGGATGTAAAATTAAAACGTATGGGTCAGATATTAGAAAGAGATATTTATATAAAAGATTTTTATTCGGGTATTCTAATGAATTTCTGCTCTAACTTCCCTTTTTCGATGAAAATAGGCATTCTAAAATCTATGATAATCGGAAGTTTTTAAATAGTTGATTTAAAATATAATTAAAAGAACTGATGAAATTGAAAGAAATATTCAGGATAAATTGATTGAGGACAATATTAATTGAGAAAAGCATAAACAATACACTATGGAGATTTAATGTTAAGATAGGCCAAGCTAAACAGGTAAGGGATTTAGCACTATTATTTGGTTTTACCAGATTCCAGATTGACTAGAAAAAATATGACATTAGCAACTAAATACAACATAAGAACAATTTTAAACCAATAATTCACTATATGCACTACTCTACCGAATCAGAAAGAAAAGACAGAACCGCTAAACACATCAATGCTATATGAGATACCTTGTAAAAATTATAATATGAAGTATATAGGTGGAACCATGATTCCAATAAAGGTACTTAGAAGGGTACATATAACATAAATTTGTAATAGGTCGGATCTAACCAGGTACTCAAAGGAGACAGGTCGCCAGATAAACTGGGAGGGCTGTTAACGAATTGCATTATATTGTAACGCACGGCTCCGCGTTACAACCCAACGAATTACGGTTTTGACAGATACGGTTTTCCGTATAGGAGTGTGTTCCATCCAGGTGTCCCATATTCCTTAACCGAATATATTAATGGTATAAGGCGTAGTTACGGCTCCTACAGATAATTCACATGTAAGCACCAAACGCGTGTTTACGGGAGATTATACCTTTTGTTCATGCTGACTTTGGTTTATCCTTCTGGTTATATTTGAACTAATTTTTTACTTGGTTCATAAAACATAATATACAATTACATATATATCAGATCTCCGCAATCATCGCCATATAACTCGTTAGGGAATGGCACTTTTCCAAACCATTTGTAATTCGAACGACTTATTTTATTTACCATTGTTATTTTTGAATTCCTTATCAAAGCACCTTTGAACTAAAAATAAACAGAGTTCGTCAAAATTAGTTTTCTATTGCGTACTTCACATCCAGTTAAAAATGGATACGACTCATTCGGTAGTAAACTTCTTGGTATCTATGACGTGGTGCGCCACTTTATTCGTCCGCAACAGATCTTTTGTTTCTATGGGTAATGCTCTTTTAGTTAGCCTAATTTGAATTGCAGTTTCAACTGTTTCTCAAGAATCCTGCCTGTCAAACTACAGATTTCACGGATTAACGAATGGGGATTCGACATTTTCCACATGAAAGGAAAACGGAACAATATTATAGACGCGCTTTCATAGACAATCGTTTTTTTACAACGGCCTACACCTTCATTAATCGCGGTAAATTTATGCCATTCAGCGTGCACATCCTGAAGCCATCTATCTCACGAATTGTAAAATGCGCCGACACTCCTGTTCAGTGAGCTGTAGCTCGCCACTGAAACAAGTTCTTTTGCAGACTTTTGTAGGGTTTATTTTATGTTTACTAAACGGTTATGCAGCCGCATAAGCCAGTTTTGTCCTCCAGCATCCAGAAAAAGATATTTAAGTTTAAGTATTCTATTTCTCACACAGGAAGTAATGCAACTGTCAAATTTATGACAGATCCATTTTTGGAGTCATAAATTAGTGTGCTATATGTCAAACGATTAAAATTCCCAGCATATTCCTTCCAATTTAAAATATTTCTCGGCTACATAACGCTGGGCCAGTAGTCACAGCGGTATAATTCATCATACTCATTCAGAGCTTTAATTACCTTCTAACCATGGAAACTAGATGTTCTCGATAGTTTACGGCGTTACACCTCGGTATGATTTCTCCAGATAAAAAAGCTGATTGATTTATTTCTGCATGGAAAGCACATAATAGTGTAATTGACGAGATTATTACTGGTAGAGGTACATTATTCCCTTTCGTTAGTTTCAGAACTACCTTTTAGTTTAATCGGTGCACATTTTGCTATACCATTGTTTATAACTCGCAACTTAGTGGTATGGGAACTCAAAACCGCTTTAGCATTCTCGGCTATTAATAGCAATTATGTCGATGCATTGCTTTTAGAACTCCTGCAGTGCGTTCTCGTATTTGCAAATCTACTTGCACGTCTGCATCACAATTCTTGTGTGGCATACAAATATGACTGATGAATATGCTCTCACGTTTACTATCCGTACAGTGTGACACAGTTGTTGAAGCTTCTCATCTTTGCATCTATATCAATTACATATCAGCCAAGCAGGAAAGTACTTGTTCGTAACAACACTGCTATAGCCCAACTGCAATATAAGTATTGCAGTACTTAACCGGTTTTATTTAGAAATCTCAAATAATTCATTATCATTCGAGGTGCGACACCAATTTTGGTAGGTCTAGAGAGGTTTAGAGCTTTTATCAAACCGCCTTATTCTGACTATATACAAATTTCTACATGCGTTTCAGGCTGCTTTTGCAAAAAATATCAACCGGTATAATGTTTTTCCATTTATTGTTTATTCTTCCATTTATCACATGTTTGTTTTTTGAGCACTAGCTGCGCTCTATTTTACATGATGTGATATACACATCTGGGTTCAAACAATTCTTCGGTATTATTCCATTTTAGCAGCAAGTATCGAGTATATTTCATCTATTTATTTTAATATTTAACTTACATATTGTATTGTATATGTACCATACAGTCGTATCGTATGGCTCACGCCATCACAATTTCATTATTTGAATTGATCAGGTATTATGGCAAACGCAATGTGTAGCAAAAAAAATAGTCACCGGGTTCGTATAAAAGTATAGTCATTTTATCTTGCGTAAACCTGATATCAAATATTGTAATAAACTTTGTAATTTAATTCTATGGTTCTCCAAACATACTGAAACCGTTCTTTTGTAACACGCGGCTCCGTGTTACAACCCAACGAAGTTCAATTTTGACAAATATAGTTCTCTTTAAGGTCAAATAGTCTAATTCTGGTTTTAAACAATATTTCTCGTAACTATGATTTTAGCAACAATCTCTGTTATTTTCAAACAGTTTTAATTGAGATTTCTTGAACTGCAAATTTAATTGTAATTAATAGTGTTTTGTTTAAGAAATATACACACCTGCGCAGGTAACATGCAGTGGATTTATGTGACTTAACGCTCAAAGCCAGGATTTATATATTTTGTGTGAAATAATAATTCCTACATGACTCCTAACAGCGCAATTAAGACTTTAGGCATTTATATTTTATGTATTTCTCAATAATTTATCCGAAACCCAACAGTTCAGTTGATTTATGTGATTTAACACCCAAAACCTAGCATACAGTGGATTATTGTAACAACGCAAAACTTGGATTTATATGTTGTGCTTATTGTGACTACTTTTATACGATTTTTATCTTTGCTTTGCAACATTTTGTTTAATAAAACAATGACTTTGTGCTTGTGCCTTCTCACATCACCCTTCGGGAAAGGGCCAGGGATTAATCATGAACGCGGATCGTAATAACAGCTACCAGATATTAGGTAGGAGGGCAATATCGCACTAAATAGACAACTAGCTCGCAGAACCTCTTACATTAACTACAAAATCTCCTACACTTTTTTGACCCACGTGGTATGACAGAAAACTAAATCTAAAAATTTGTGAGGCATGACATAATTGATGAAACAAAAATATGTGCGCACTAACCGAGCATTAGCTAATTTTAATATTCATTTTACCTTTTCCATCTACAATAGAAAATGGAATTTTATCAGATACAAGAACTGCGTCTTTCTCTAGTGTCTATAAATAAACATTTATATATGTATATATTAAAAGGACAAACAAAATAGAAAAGTTCAAAATTGATAAGTGTGCGAAATAAGGGAACAAAAAATCATTTTCTGTATTATCTCTAATTCAAGCATAATGTTTGAACATGCATTTGCAGCTTGCATAAATCCGACTGTAGATTTTTATACATTAAGCTTAAATTATGTAAAACGCCTTTATGTTTTTGCATCTGTAATTATCTTAAATGCTACGTATATACAATATACTTGCGAGGTTTCAACGATTTTTAGTACATTGCAGATGTGAAATTATCATTTTAATTAAAACAGGCGTTGAATTTACAATGTTCTCTTTTCGTCTAATTAACCTTCATGTCAATCAGCCTACGTAAGTTGATTGACTTCTTGTGCACGTCTATTGGTAAATAATATTTGAGGTCGAAATTACCAGCTTTTACTCCTTGATTGCAGACAAAAGAAATTGTGCTATCTTAAATAACACTCATAGTTTAGCTGTGTTAAATCTGCATGTCGATGAAGCTTAAAATATATTTTTTGCTGTGCGGAAAACTGCATCCCCATAAATGCTTTCTCTTATGGTTCCAAATACGTCTTTTTCTGCTGACTTGGATTTTTTAATTATTGACACAATTAATTGTCTAGCATATCCATAAGGCATTGAATAATTTATCGCTTTACAAAAATAGTCGCTAACAGTTGATAATATTTATTAAAAAGGCCAGAAACTGCTGCGGTGCAGATCGGTTTATAGTAATTTGTTCTATATAATTTACCATCAGTGTCGTTCTTTGGTAGTATATCTAAGAAAGACAGACATTCATTTGTTTCATTCGTTGACGTAAAAGTAATATTTTTTGCGTGTTATTGAAATTTTGAAATAATTTTTTGATTGTAACCTGCTTTAAGGACAATGTAGATATCATCGACGTACCGTAGGTATTCAGCACCTTTACTAGTGCCTCTGTTAACTGATGTGTTTCTAAGATATCCTAGAAAAATCTGAGTCAGATCTGGAGATAGAGGGCTCCCAATTAACCCAACGTCAGTCTGTTTATAGATGCTTCCATTGAAACAAAAATGTACATCTTCAGTGTACAGTAAGTAAATTTTGCGTAGCGTGACTTGACACTAGAGATGTTAATACGTTTTTGTGCTACCGTTTGGATAATAATATATATGGTTTCGTCAAATGGAACTTTGGTCAATAAAGAATTATCATGAGAAGACACCATATTCTTGGTTTTAACATTTATATCTAACATTTACTCTCAACAAACCCAAAAGACCTGTCAAACACTTACGTACAAGTTTTTATATGGGTTTCAGTATACGAAATAACTATTTAGACAATGCATGGATTGGAGAATTTAACATTCATAGTATGTGTCTCATTGGACAACATTTTTGCGTTATTTTTGATAATCTGTAAATTATTTGTGTAAATAAATGAAAATCGGTTGCGTGGGCGATGATAACGATGAAGTAAATCAAGGTTTAAATCTTGATATAAACACCTGTCGTGTTTTCATTTGTCAGTATAAACAAAGCATTTTATAATGTAGAACATGTAATTTGTCTAGTATACTGCTTTCATTCCTATTGGGAACTCATGAGGTACTGTCTAGAATTTACCGCGAAGAGGGCTCAAATCTGGACAGGACTGTTTGGACTATAGGACTCTAACCACTGAGCCATTTTACCTCACACAACACACAATTTCCAGAAATATTCTAAATAATGTAGCTCGGTTAGTTTTTTTCTTTTAGGTGGGGCCCATATGGCATCCATTAAAACACAAAGTTCCAACTAATTAATCCCAATCTCCTATTACAGAAAAGACACCACAATACATGTGGAAGTGGTATTTGAATAAACATTTATATAATTAAAAGAACATTGGTTAGGCGGGCGATGATAAAAATGAATTATATCAAGTTTAAAATTTTATAAACACCCGACCCATTATATAAATACGTTTGTCAGTGTAAACAAAGCATTCTATAATGTAGAAAAGGCAATCCATCCAACAGACCGTTTTTTCCTTATAAGAAACTCATTACCTACTTTCAAATATATTTCGCGGACAGGCCTCGAACCTGGGCACGTCTGCTTAAGTAGTTGTTGTTCTAAACACTAGGCCACCCCGTCACAAACTAGTCGCAATTTGTGGTAATATACTAAATAATGTTTCATGGTTAGCATCAACCTAACAGAATAGCTAAACAAACAACATATGTTCGAATAAAACTAAAATTTACATATAGTATGCAACACGGTGCCTCAGTGGTTAGAGCAACGGATTCCTAATCCGACGTGCGTATAATTTTGGCCATATCAGCGGCAAATTCTTGACAGTACATAATGACTTACCGATAAGTACGAAATTTTTCTGATGAACAAATTGTCATTTCCATATATTTCAACGCTTTACTATACACTGACCAATGTTTGTACATAGCGGGACAAGTGTTTACATCATACTGCAACCTTCATTTAATGCCTTGTTATCAGCGCCCGCGCAACCAATGTTCGTTAATTACACGAATTTTCAACTAAAAAACACTCCCAGGTATCGTGGCATCTGTTGTATAATGGCTGATTGTGGGTGATTTTGTCAAACTTTAGGTCTACATGGATACCATATAGGCTCCACATAAAGGATGGCTAATCGAGAAAAATTAGATAGTATATAACTGAATATTGTTTGTAGTGTGCGGCACGGAGCTTCAGCGTTAAATAATCAGATTACTAAAATGGACGTGCCCAAGTTTGATCACGCACTACTACGAATTGTAGAAGTTCATGATGAGTTCTCTATAAGGACGTAATCAGTCTACTGCTTGAATTAATTTTTCTACATTATATGATGCTTATTTTATATTGTCAAATATATTTACATAATAGAACAGATTCTAATATCAAGATCACAAACTTAATTTAATTCAACAATTAGTGTAGATGACCAAACTGGTCTGAGCTTCTATGCAATATGCAAGTATGTATTATGTGTTGCGAACCTAGTAACAAATTAGTTCAGATGTGACCAGAAGGATAAACCAAAGGCAGGATGAACAGAAAGTATAACCTCATGCACATTCGTTTCGTGCTTACTGGCGACCCATCAGTAGGAGCCGGCATTACGCCCTTTAACCACTATATATTTGGGTGAATAATGTGGGATAAAAGGACGATACAAACTCGTAGACGAATGTGTAAACCTGCAATAGTGAAGCTAACATTATATAAAGTCTACGACAATGCGACTTCAACGCTTACTTACTCTGTATAATATATATACCGACTCTGTAACAAATACTAACACTATGGCTATTGTGTTAGTAACCGATACCAACATTAATGTATCGAAAAGGTTCATGGTACTAACAATATGGCTTCCGAGTCGGAACATGGAACCAACATGATCAATATCAATTTTTGCTATATTTCACCGAAATTGAGAATTTCAACATTTTCTGAACACCTGTTACTTCAGTAAATCCATACACCCTGGCCTTGATCCCACATTCTTGACCAAAATATATGGTGATTAAATGGCGTAATATCGGCTCCTACTGATGAGTCGCTAGTAAACACAGAGGAAACGAATGTGCATGAGATTATAATTTCCCGTTCATGCTGCCTTTGTTTTATCCTTCTAGTAAAAACTGAAATAATTTGTTACTAGGTTTGCAACATATACTTGCATATATATTAGTTCTCCGCAAAAAACAGTATTTAAATATTATATATTGAATTTAGTGATGTCATACTTACCGCGAAATATGATAACTGATATCGATCAAGGCCAGAGTGTATGGATTTACTGAAGTAACAGGTGTTCAGAATTAGTTGAAATTCTCAATTTCGGCGAAATGTAGCATAACTTGATATCCATCATGTTTGTACTATGTTCCGACTCAAAAACTTATAGTCTTAGTTTCATGTACAATTTCGGTACATTAATGTTGGTATCGGTTACTAACACAATAGCCATAGTGTTAGTATCCTTTACAGAGTCGGTATATATATTATATAGTGTGAGTTAGCGTTGAAGTCGAATTGTCGTAGATTTTATATGATGTTAGCTTCACTATCGCAGGTTTACACATTCGTCTAGGAGATTGTACCATCCTATTATCCCACATTCTTAAATGATGTCATGCTTACCGCGAAATTTGATAACTGATATCGATCAAGGCCAGAGTGTATGGATTTACTGGAGTAACAGGTGTTCAGAAATTTTTGTAATTCTCAATTTCGGTGAACTATAGCATAAATTGATATCCATCATGTTGGTACCATGTACCGACTCGGAAACCATAGTGTTAGTACCATGTACCTTTTCGGTATAATAATGTTGGTATCGGTTACTAACACAATAGCCATAGTGTTAGTATCCTTTACAGACTCGGTATATATATTATATAGTGTGAGTTAGCGTTGAAGTCGCATTGTCGTAGACTTTATATGATGTTAGCTTCACTATTACAGGTTTACACATTCGTCTAGGAGATTGTACCGTCCTATTATCCCACATTCTTGACCCAAATATATAGTGGTTAAAGGGCGTAATACCGGCTCCTACTGATGAGTCGCCAGTAAGCACGAAACGAATGTGCATGAGATTATACTTTCCGTTCATGCTGCCTTTGGTTTATCCTTCTGGTCACAACTGAACTAATTTGTTGCTTAGGTTCGCAACAACTACACATACCATGCGTATGTGTTAATTCTCCGCAACAAACAATATTTAACTTCTATGCAAAAGTTTCATCAATTAAACTGGCACCTTGGAAGATCTCAACTTCTTTTTCACATTGTTTTCAACTTTGTCTATTTCATCATATTTATTCTCTGGGCCGGTGAAATTTTTAAACATCATTCATCCCACATTTCATCTTTTTTAGATAGTGGGATTTATTCATTATGACAATGCTTTTGCTTTCATTAGCGTGCATTATTTTGATGTCCGCATTTCTGTGGATATCATTAAGCACATTTAAATATTGCTTTGTCAATGTATGCTTTTATACAAATTTGAACGATTTCAGATATGAAGCCTTGTCAACTGAAGTATCTTTTCAATCAAGCTTTTAAATCAATGCTGTTTGTTCTAAAACTATTCAAATGATGCTATAAAATCAACATGGCACTTAACAGAAGGATGAATTCCATAATTGAAGCCCATTTGTAGTGCCTCCATTTTAGATTATTGATTAGTATTTGGAATAAGTTAAGCACATTTTATTAATATCCGTCTGTATTTAATCGCTTACAAATGTCTAGGTTTTCTATCATTTTCTAATTTTTTAAAAATATTCTTGTTGTGTTTTTTCGCCATAACAGCTGGCGGCAATATCAGATAAATCATTCTAACAAAAGACATTATTCATTTAATAAACAAGACAGCAACCCGATTCTTCCCATAATAAATGATTCATCTTCTCCCACTGCTCAATTTTGGAGCACACAAAACTCATAAGTTTACTTTGATTGACTTGTCGTTTGGACTTACTTATATTGCGCACCAAAACTCCTTTGAACCAAATTTTTTAATAAATAGAAAATGAGATTCTTTCTTTATAATAGAATAAAATAGAATATCTTTATTTGGATTCAAACCACACATGTTCCATCAAATAGATAATAATATTGGAAAATTGTACAATAAAAATATATCACATAGCATACATATGTTCAATTAGTAAATCTCAATAGTTATGATATAGGACATATAAACAATAAAAAAATTCAGCAGTAATATCACTGCATACGTTATATCAATTTTGATACAGTTATTATGATATAGATAAAACGTACTACTTAATTAATCGCATTTGTACAATAATTGATTATATAAATAATTATAGATTAGGAGGTTTTGTAGTTATTTCAATAGGTTTTGCGGGGTAGCTGCCTATTTCGTAAAATTTTCCCATTCCTACATATTCATGGTGGTTGTTATCACCACCCGTTTCATGGTCAGTTCCTGACCTTTTTTCGAAAGGTTAAGTAAGAAGACTCATCCATATTATCATACATTTATTGAATAATAAGTTGCAATGCATGAATCAATTCACAGTTAATCCAAAAAAGTCCGTGTTCTAGACGGTAACAAGATAACATATGGTCAATACAATTAAATGTCTTATACACAAATAATCACCATAAACACAATCGGCTGAATCGTGATGAATTCATGTAAATGATTGAAAAAGTACGATGATATAAATCCAGACTGATTAGCAATTTAGTTTAAAGTCACTGATAATTGATGAGACGAAACAAAATAAATATTGTCACTGATAATTGAAGGATAGAAATCGTGTAAAAACTGTCATGATTAAGCACCACAAATAATAATTCCACTGTTTCCTATGTTTTGAATGATAAAATATAGAGTTTCAGATAAAAGAGTGTGAAACAACTGAAGTTTGGATGAATATAATCTTGACTGAACTGTTAGTATTCGTGTAAAATGTGTTTAAAGCACGTAAAGTCAATAAATCCAATATTTGAACACAGAGGTACTACAATCCACCGCATGTTACCTGCGTCTTGCGCACGGGTGTCTATATTTATTAAACAAAACCCTATTAATTAAAAATAAATTTGCAATTCAAGAAATCTCAATTAAAATTGCTTGAAACTAACAGATATTTTTGCTAAAATCTCATTTAAGAGAAATATTGTGTAAAAAGAGAGTTAGACTATTTGATCTTAAAGAGAACTATATTTGTCAAAATTGAACATCGTTGGTTTGTAACGCAGAGCCGCGTGTTACAATACATTCATCATAGAAATTCACAGATCTGATAATAGGAAATAATTAAGGTATAATTCGAATGTAACATTATGGAAAAATGAGAACTGTGTCTTGCAATTATATTGTATTGTTGACTAATATGATGATATAATGCATAACATTTCAATTTTATAATACAGAATGTGGAAATAAAAATTTCAAGAAGGTATTGTCAACACAAGTAATAATCAATTCACAAACGTCT
>JAQBSW010012982.1:0-15223 GCA_029291075.1 Eudiplozoon nipponicum
CAGAGTACGACGGCAAACTGACTATCGAGGATCAAACCGCATTGAATATATATGGAAATCAAATTTAGATATGCGGCTCTCACCTCAAGCAGTCTCGCATACATTGAACTTGATTGTAAATTTCGGCTGCACAATGTCTATGCAATCACGAAAATTAACTGTTTGCAGCTTTCGCCACATATACATATATAGTTAATACAATTTAACAATAATTGGTAACGCGGGTGGTGGTAACAATGCTTTAAATCAATTTTGCGTGCTTGAAGTAAGCACCAATCCCATTGTATTTAACCAGTCGTCGAATAACATAGCAAAACTACCGCCAGCCGCAACGCACTGACGCTTTTCGACCTTCCATGATCATCATAGGCAATAGGTCGTAATAAAATGTTGAGAGCATTGGAAGGTGAACTAAATATGTACGGTCAAACTAAACGAATCCCCATCCTACGCCGGAAGTGTTACAATTTTATTACAAGCAAATGACTTGGCGGGTTTAAGCTTAAATTGGCATATGAGTAACTCGATACAGTGGTGAGGATATGCACTGAAAAAATCGACAAATTTTAGTGTCCATATTCTACTTTCAAAAATGTAATTTAATATCTCTTTTATTGCTTATTAGCCGACAGGTTTTGCAATAGAAGAAGAGTTCACGCGAAATTCAATATTATTGAAATCATCATCATCATCATCATCATCATCATCATCATCATCATCATCATGCACAGCCATGCAAAAGCCAAAAGTGACTACTGTTTCACTGCCCTATAACCATAAGTTGTTTATGGTTATACGTGAACTGTAAAAGAACACTAGGATGCCCATTCCTAGTGAGGATGCTTTTTATTCGGAGTTTTCCTTCTCTTAGATAGTCTGCCAACCAAGGCTGATGAGCACTATCTGCCCAGATGCTTGTGGCCAAAGATTTTTTCATCAGCCGAAACGTGCCCTTCGCGTCTAGCACGCTTGATCTCATTCCGTCACTATCCATTTAACACTAAGAGTTACTGCGTAGTTAGACTAAACTCGAGGCTTCACATGAATCGTGATGATGGCTGTGCCCCTATAGACGCGGACTGACTAGCTTGTGCCCGCCGGTCGTCAGGGTTAGGGGCGTTGGAAGCCCCAAGCAACCGGAAGCGCAGGAACATTTTTTTGTTTGAACAGTTCTGGGCAATGTCAAATTAATACGACTGCCCCATTTATGCGCATCAATGCCTATCCACCTTTGTATTGTAGGTGAATATACTCTGGCATCTTATCAGCATTATAGAGATTCAAAACATGTCAATACCAATTATTGATTGCGTGACGCAAGAAATCTTGCAAAACTAGCAACATAAACGGAGATATAGGTCTCCAGAACTGCGGTTTACAAAGTAGTCATATACTTTAGCCCATTAAAGTTTCCCTTTTGCCACTGAAGTAACAGTGCGTTCACTAGGTTTTCCTCGGTTTTCAGGCGTGTAGAAGTTATGAATAACCGTCTCAAGAAACGACCGAAACAACGAAATCGCGACTAAATAATGAAGTTCGATTAAGAGAAGACATGAACTAGAAATCGCACAGAACTGTTTGGCTCGAAATGTTCAACTAGCAAATAATTGAACAAAACCGCGAAAATTTATCGATTTTCCTATCTAGGTGCTAGCATCTAATTTAAATCACTCTTCATTGTTTGTAGCGTGATGGGGGACCGACAGAACACCTAATGTAAAGACCTTCCAATTGCCCACTGGTGAATCCAGAATTGTTTGCATAATTTGCCAATAACAGTATCCTGCTGAGGCAATATGCAAATCCGTCTGGCGTCCGCACACCATCGTCAGTGTATTGGAGGTCAACAAGTCGGCCATCAACTCCGTTCTTCATTCATCCTGGGAAATTTGCCGCGATTTTAGAATAGATTGAACCGATAACACAATTAAACGAGACGATAGCGATTAAACATCTTTCTAGACTGCAGGATCTCACCACACAAGCCTCAGAATCATCCATGACATACTTTAAGCAGTCGAACTAGCTTTTCTGCCATGCAATGCCAAATAATAGCTCCTCGGAGAATTTAGCATCACGGAAACTAATGCCGCTACGTAGCCAAAGAGTTCGACCTTAATGAGCCGATGGTGCCAAATGGCGCAAATCGAGATTGCAGTCCGGTGCATGACATTGATTCTCGCGTCCAATCTCCTAATGAAAGCTTGCACGGATGGATCCAGTTGCGCGTCGCGAAGACAATAGCAGTAGCTACGCGGTTGGCACCGTAGAGCAATCTATTATCACTGTAATGGTCAGGTGCGCAAATGTAACCCTTTTTGTTGATGGTCATTAAAACTCCACATTTTCCACTCGCTTAGAACCGATTCCTCCATCATATTGCATTAATTAGTTTGTACAGATCCTTATGGACCTCTGTTACATCAGAATTCAGATGACCATGGACTTCGACGCCCGTTCTCAACTAGTTAGCGTCGTCAAGCCAGAGCTGCCCATCAAACGCCGCGTGGCTGGCAGTGAGCCTCTTGCGAAACAGTTTGAAAACATCAAACGTGATTCGTTCAGTTTGTAGTGTTGCTGTAATGTGCGACAAGTCACCAAATATTACTGATTGCCGTCATGTTGAAGTTCACCAACTTTCAAATACAACCGAAGAAATAATCAACACAATAAATTAAATTCAAGCTTATTCATTGTGCGATGACGATTATTATCTCGTAAATCATTTTTTCAGGTCTGACCCGTGCATAAATCCAATATCAATTGAAAATATCGTATTTCAAATGTCCTGATACTCAACCCACATCGTCGTATTTCGACTTACCGAGGCATTGTAAACAAACGGTCAAGGATCGTAAAAGAATTTCTTAAACGCCACCATTTTGAACATCTTCGCTGCAGCTCTGTGATTGCATGAAATGTCCACAGTCTAATTTCCAAACGGCCACGAACGGAACACTGTTACCGATTCTTCGACGATAAAACAAGCCATGCTCAACAAATACTGGCTTGTCTTTAGGCTTACGCCTGGCACATGGATCAGCAAATGCTGCCAGAAGGCGACTGTCGCGTGTTTTGCTTTTGGAGAAAGAAAGTGCGCCGTCAGTTCCCCCGTTCATACTGATCCATAGAACTCGTGCATATGAACGTGGCTCTTATCGACGTTACCGTCGGAAAGGGACTGTCCATCGGGCATAAATTGATATTTTATTGACTGTTTTAGGTTCTCACCGTCACTAGGTACTCTCTTCCGCAAAATATTGGCCATTAGCAGAATCGACTAATTCGCGTTTTGAAAGCTTATTTTCGCGTACCCACCCCGGAAGATTCAACACCTAAGGCGACGCTTGCATCCGGAACGCCGAACGATTCCCTGCGCATTACACATGAATTTCAATGACCAATAAAAGAACGGCCGACGGCCGATTCCACGTGGAGATGAATGATTGGCATTCAGACGTATCTGAACCACGCAAGGCACGTATGCAAGGAAGGTAATGCAGCATGGATGTAAGAGGCTGTACTATATTCTCGACATAAGTGTATTAATACTAATGCGAATGCAATGCTGATACTGAATTACGGCTGTCACCATCCTGCATTGTGATAACTTTTGTTTAAATCAAGTTCTCGGACACTAGAGAAATATCAACTCGGTTCTACTCGAATATTTGTACAAAACAGCAAAGCTAACCCCAGTTGCACGTACCGAGACGTTTTGACCTCCGACGGTCATTCCTAAACGCGGGACAATTGATAGCACTCTTAGGTCGGTAAAATCTTGAATGTTGTACATTTTCAGGTGCTCTGATTACTGGCCTTGATTGATGGGTTCTCCTTTGTCCCTTCTTTTTTAAGCCTTCCATCAGATGATTGTCTGAAATAGAGCAAAATCTTGTTCCAACGTCATTTTCAGACAATCAGCTGATGGAAGGCTTAAAAAAAGAAGGGACAAGTGAGAACCCATCAATCAAGGCCAATAATCATTGGTTATTTGTTTGAAAATAATGTTTATTCTACGTTATGTTTTTGAATGTAAGCAAACTATAGTCTTCTAAATATTCAACGTTTTAAAAACACAAATTTTGTAACGAGAGAAAGAGAGAGAGGGGGGAGAGAGAGGAGAAGGAGAGAGGGGGTGAGTAGAATAGGTTATCAAGTAGTTTCGTACACATATCACACCGTCCAATATAAAGTTACTTGTGTGTAAAAGCCTTCTCTGTTTACATGAAATGGGCTGAAATTTAAAAATAATCTTTTTTCTCATTGATCGGCAATTTCGTCAACTTTTTAATTCTGTTAATGGCTTAAAAGGCAACTTCAGGTAAACACAATTGTTTGGCTAAACCTCCATTCATGAAACCGAATTGCTAAAAATAGTATCTGCATCCGAGTATGTTTAACTCGAATGCGGCATTATTTGAGTGGATGATTTTAACACTCTAACTTTCTTCTTCTTATTCTAATCTTAATTTTGCTATGCCTTTAAGTAATAAATTTGAATAGTTGCGTCTTTTGATTCCTGAGAATAGTTATGAATGAAGTCTTGTGTTTATTGTACGAATTCGCTTCTCTTTTCATACAGGAAATTTACATCAACTTTCGGGTTCATTTTTAGCGTTATAACATAACAAATTGTATAGTACGCAGTTGCTAAGTTACCGAACCATGAAGTGCCCACTGCGTCTTGTGTAATAACTTTTTAAGCAATTTTTGTATATAAATAATTTTAATTGAGACATTGTTTGTTTAATTTTAACTTTCTTCGATATATAAATCGTCAAATCTCAACTGGACTGTAATATCTGATACACTTTGCAAGCAATTTGTGGAAAGAAAGAGGGTTTAACTTGGATTAAATATATACATGATACAACAAAAAGACGATAAGGAAAATACATTTACTACACGCACACACACACATACACACACAAACGAACGAGGTCACACTTAATAACGCCGTTTCAACTATGTAGTTATAAAACAATTTGTCCGCGTGCAAGGGCCAAATAAAAATTCATCTTCTTTAATTTCATTCATTTGTATGTATACCGCAGTTAAATCACACACACACATACATGAATATGTACATACATGCATACATACATACACACACATCAACGTACGTACAACCATACGTACTTACATACATTATTGCATGCATATATATATATATATATATATATATATATACATACATGCATACATACATACATACATACATACATACATACATACATACATACATACATACATACATACATACATACATACATACATACATACATACATACATACATACATACATACATACATACATACATACATACATACATACATACATACATACATACATACATACATACATACATACATACATACATACATACATACATACATACATACATACATACATACATACATGCATGCATACATACATGCATACATACATACATACATACATACATACATACATACATACATACATACATACATACATACATACATACATACATACATACATACATACATACATACATACATACATACATACATACATACATACATACATACATACATACATACATACATACATACATACATACATACAAACATACATACATACATACATACATACATACATACATACATACATACATACATACATACATACATACATACATACATACATACATACATACATACATACATACATACATACATACATACATACATACATACATACATACATACATCCATTTGCGATATGCGGATATCTAGTGAAACGTCAGTTAACTATACCGAGGATGAACAATCTGAAGTACAAGTGCAACGACTAAAGGTGAACTTCAAACTTGATTTACTATTTTTATAAAATTCGACTTGTGATGAGCTTTGGACTGATTTGGAACACCAAAAAAGCGTACCAAATATTTCAGATAAATAGAAGAACTGGGAAGAATTATTTGTTAATCTGAACAAAGTTCAGGCAGTTATGCAATGCTCCGCATGCACGAATTTCTTTTGTTTATTCACAAAAATCAATAAAAGTAGTTCTTTCGTGATTTGAACATAAACTAGTCACTTATTTGTGCGGCTTTGTGCGTGTGTGCGTGAGTGTCATCTATAGCATGGGCGTTTCCTGTATTCTGTTTTTGTTCAATACATGCTATAAGTCGAACTTTAGTCCTCTTTCCGCACAGAATTGACTTAATAAATTTACATTTATAACAGGCAAGTTGAGGTCTGGCGAAGAGGCAATGGCCTTTTTTATCAGTGCTGTATGTACCCGCTTTATTAAAAAACGTACGCATTAATTTCGCGATTGGAAATGCATCAAATTGGATGAACTAAAATTTATAGATCTTCGTTTATTGAACAGGTGAAAAAATTGCAGTTAAAAAATTTCATTTTATTTCGCCAGGTCTGAACTGTATTGCAATACACGATATTATATAATGCAATGTTTAAGAAGGTAAAAAGATTTAAGACGCATGAAATAAATGCTTAATATAGCAACAAAAATAGACGGAAAAACGTGTACACACAAAAAATTGAAAACTTATTTAATTCATGTGAAAATTTTGATCTCTAATCGAAATTTAAATCAAGTTTGCGAGCTTGAAGTAAACACCAATCCCATTGTATTCAACCAGTCGTCGAACAGCATAGCAAAACTACCGCCAGTCGCACGCACTGACGCGTTTCGACCTTCCATGATCATCATCATAGTGCGACGGCGAACTGACTAGCGAGAATCAAACCGCATTGAATATGTGGAAAGCAAAATTAGATATCCGGCTCTCACCTCTAGTAGTCTTGCATACATTTTAAGCAATGAATAACTGTTTAATGGTAATGAGAAACTTCGAAATTGTCTGTTTCCTTTTTATTTGATGTATTATAAAACACTTGGAATTCCGTGTGGCTCATAATTTAATTATTCTGATCGAAATATTCAATTTTTATGATTATTTCTTCTATTGATCAACTGATCTTAAGCTAAAATGCGTTTGGATACGCTTATATTGTAATCAGTCAATCCTAGCCTATGAGATATTATGGACGAAGTAAAACATAAGTTTCGTCTGGATATCGAATAAAATTTAAAGGATGAGCTCCAAGGAATCGAATATTCACTTAAAGACATGCAATAACAGCTCAGTTCGCATAGGCATAAACAAAGGATTACCAAAGAAGATAATTCAAGATAATATATATTTAGCTACAATTTGAATACTGGAGAGTATTTCCTAAAATGAGAACACAATGACTATAATTATAAACGAACAAGCTCAGCGCTTTTCCTTGTGATTCTAAACAATTAATGAACTTGAGATGCCTATTGTGTAAGCAATGATTTGCAAAAACCCTTATCTGCAACGTATAATTTTCTCGCAACGCATGATATTCTCTATAAATATCTATAGGAGGCAAAATGGTTGAAGACGCTTGAAATATATGCTTAATATAACAGATGCAGACAAACATGTACACACAAAACAATCAACAGTTTTTATTTAAATCATATGCAAATTTTGTTATTTAATCTAACCTCTGACGGGGAATACTGAAACTAGTAACAAATTAGTTCAGTTGTTACCAGAAGAATAAACCAAAAGCACCATGAACGGAAAGTATAATCTCATGCATAATCGTTTCATGCTTACCGGTGACTCATAAGGAGCCGGTATTACGCCCATTAACCACTATATTCGGTAGAAGAATGTGGAATAATAGGACAGTACAATCTCCTTGACGAATGTGTAAACCTGCAATAGTGAAGCTAACATCATATAAAGTCTACGACAATGCGACTTCAACACTATATAATATGTATACCGTGTCTGCAAAGGATACTAACACTTAGTTTATTGTGTTAGTAACCGATACTAACATTATTGTACCAAAAAGGTACATGGTACTAACACTATGGTTTTCGAGTCGGTACATGGTACCAAACTGATGGATATCAATTTATGCTATAATTCACCGAAATTGAGAATTACAACAATTTCTGATCATAAAGAAATTTTATCAGATATAAGAAAATTTTCTTTCTCATGATCTTCTCAAATATCTACTCATGAACATATCTTTATATATAAATTGGAAAGAAAAACAAGATAGAAATATGTGAACAATTATTAAAAGGGGAGTTAACCAGAAACAGATGTATTATGGGCCAGAAAAGAAAACCGTCTACCTAAACATCCCATTTAAGGGGGATGCAGTTTCCCGAATGGCACAAAAGAAAGTTGAAGCAGCATTTACACGCACATTTAATGCAGCCAAACTACGAGTGTTATTTAGGGTAACACACTTGCCTTTACCAGCAATCAAAGAGAAACAGCTGTTAATGTCGATATCAAATATTATTTACCAATAGACATGCGCACGTTTTCGATCAACTTACGTAGGCCCATCGACCAGACGGTTAATTACTCGAATGAGAGAACATTGCAACTTGAACGCCTGTTTTAAATCAAATGGTGAATAGACGTCTGCTATTGCGCAACACATCATCGAAACATCGAACATATGTTCTCCAGACGTAGCATTCAAAGTAATTACTAAATGCAAAAACAAAAGGGAGCTAGCCACATACGAAGCCTTATGGATAAACAAATTGCAGCCGGATTTATATAAGCAGAAGAAGCACGTACAAGCATTGAGCTTGAACTGGATGTGACGCACGCAATTTTGATTGGTTTCTATTTTTCACACTCTCTTTGTTCACATATTTCTATCTTGTTTTGCTTTCCAATTTATATATAAAGATATGTTCATGAGTAGATATTTGAGAAGACCATAAGAAAGAAAATTTTCTTATATCTGATAAAATTTCTTTTTGATTTTGCACACTGGAAGGGTACAATGAATTTTAGTAAAGCTCGCATTTCAAAAGAATTTCTGAACGCCTGTTACTCCAGTAAATCCACACACTCTGTCCTTGATCGATATCAGATATCACATTTCGCGGTAAGCATGACATCATTCAATTCAATATATAACAGTTAAATACTGTTTGTTGCGGATAAATAATATATATGCAAGTATGTATTAGGTTTTGCGAACCTAGTAACAAATTAGTTCAGTTGTGACCAGAAGGATAAACCAAAGGCAGCATGAACGGAAAGTATAATCTCATGCACATTCGTTTCGTGCTTACTGGCGACTCATCAGTAGGAGCCGGTATTACGCCCTTTAACCACTATATATTTGGTCTAAGAATGTCGTCCTATTATTCCACATTCTTCTACCAAATATGTAGTGGTTAAAGGGCGTAATACCGGCTCCTACTGATGAGTCGCAAATAAGCACGAAATGAATGTGCATGAGATTATACTTTCCGTTCATGCTGCCTTTGGTTTATCCTTCTGGTCACAACTAAACAACATTACAACGAAATGCTGTTTCTATGCTCAAAATCAATTTAATAATTTCCATTTTTGTCGGAGGTTACCTCATGCCGATAGACAAGCCCACGCGGATGCACCTAAAGCGCTGACCTACCAAATATTAGTTGATATAAAACTAAACGGTTCACGCAATGCTCGGATATGTTAGCGGACTGGGTGAACTTCATGACTTAAAAATAAATGCGCACGAGTTCAAATCACGGTCGCGGAAAGTCTGGCTACCGCTGATTGGACAGAACGACGTCAAAACAGCTAATGATGTCTTCTTAGTTAGGCATGCCTCACGAATGGTTTTCGGCCTATACGTGTTAAATTCACACTTAATGGTAGTTGCATAAGCATTTACATTCATCTCAGTTGCACTAAATTGAATGAATGTCAATTTTCCATTAGCAAGTGTCACACAGAACGTTCAATTGTCGCCAGGTTAATTGACTTAAGGGAGGATGACGTCAGTAGTTGGAAAGAAGGAGAGGGGAGTCCCGGCAAAATAACACAGATACAGCAGCTGGAGATTTCCGCCAGTTCAAATTATTTTATAAAATAATGGGCAAACAATATGCTCAATTAATTTTAATCAAGTTTGCGATCTTGATATAAACACCGGAATTATTACGCAGATACATTAGTCAGTATAAACTAAGTAATGTATAGTGTGGAAAAGGCAATTCATCCAGTAGACCGGATTCGTTCTTATTGGGAACTCATCACGTACTGGCCAGAATTTGCCGCGAACAGGGCTCGAAACTGGACACGTCTGCTTCGGAATCTGGTGCTCTAACCACTGAGCCACCCTGCCGCACTAAAAGGCAATTCATCCAGTAGACCGGTTTCGTCCTTATTGGGAACTCATCACGAACTGTCTAGAATCTGCTGTGAACAGGGCTTGAACTTGGGCACATCTGCTTCTGAATCTAGTGCTCTAACAACTGAGCCACCCTGCCGGACTGAGGTCAATTCATCCAGTAGACCGGTTTCGTTTTTATTGGGAACTCATCACGTACTGGCCAGAATTTGCCGCGAACAGGGCTCGAACCTTGGCGAAGCCGGTCTACCGGATGAATTACCTTCTTATTTTATACTGACAAATTTTTGTACATTATATCAAGATCGCAAACCTGATTAAATGTATTTGTTATCAACGCCCGCGCAACCAATATTCGTTTTATATGCTTAATCAATCGAAAAAGTGAAAATAAGTGGAGACCATATAAGAAAATTTCCAGAGAAATGCAGAGCATAGCAATCTTTTAAGACAATGTTAAAATTTAAGCAAAAGTTCATTATGAGGTGTAAGTATGAAGAATAAGATACTCAGATATATAAGATGAAATATGCGAGGGTAGTATTTTAAATAATACGAAAATTGGTAAAATATATTAAACTTATAAAGTCACATCGAAGTTTATTTGTATTTAATATAATTGACGATCCACTGGAGATATTTTTCGATTCTGATTCTTGCAATTTGAGCTTTCTGGCATTAGTTAATGTTATGTAACAATTGAAATCCAGCGATTTTCAACCCTCGTTTCATTTACAACGTCTACTCTTTACTTAATTTCAATAGTTTTCCAAATCAATCTCGTTGTTTTGTTAAGACTGATTATCGTTTTGTTAAGACCGATTATCGTTTTGTCTGCAACCAATTCAGGTAATCGTATTTCCGGTCTCCACTGAATCAGTGCAATATCAGATCCATTAACATTTTAATTTCTACATGGAGTTCTGAGAGCTCCTCATTTTTCTTATCTGGGTTTATTGTTTCACCCCCAAACATGATATCAAAAATTAGGCATGGGACTTCATACACTCATAATGTGTCGAGTTGTTCATTTTTTCTTCCTTTGGTATGTTTATCACCCAGGGTTAGGAAATTTGTTTCTTCGTCTTTTTAATGCTATTTGTTTATCATGCTTAATTAGGAGTCCGGTAACAAAATTTTCCTAGGATCCTTACCCGTGCTGTCAGATTTTACGTGCTTTGTCTTAGAGTTAAATTTAATTACAAAGTCCATGCAGTGTAAGTAGTTTTCACTGACTAATGTTTTGCAGTGTTGTGCGACTAGCTACAAAATGTAGTGGATGCTTATCTTCTTATCGTCAACTCGGTTCGAATAAGATTTTGGTTGGCAAAATTGGAAATACGTCTATCAGAGACATTGAAATAGACTTTACCGTATTTTGCAAGAAAAGTAATTTCTGGTTTGTCTTTCATCAGATAATTGGACAATTTTGAGCAACAATGCCTGCGATACTCGGTGTTAAATCATGTAATAATATTTAGGCTGGCAGCGGTGGAATAAATTGAACAAAATTACCTCCAGTGTACGCCAAAACCGACAAACTAACTTATTCTCTTAGCTACAATCTAGAACATTTGCTTAGTTATTTTTGTTTAAAAAAAGTAAGCTTCTATTTTCCGCGTTATTGAACTTCGTTTTCCTGTTCACTTAGCGGTAAAGTGTTTACACTACAGTGCACACTGTTGTTTAAAAAATCATATCATATCATAGAAAAGCAATAAGATGAAAATTTGAGACCATTATTTGAAAGTCTAAAATAGACCTATCCTTAAAAGTAATTCCACAGTTGGCGTGATAAACATGAACTTTTGGCACAATTTCACAACGACTTATAGCATTACAGGAATGGTTTATTATAAATGCTGGATTACAGCATGTAGCATACTGAAGAGCCTATAAAAGAATTGGTTTCAATAATTAGTCAATCATTTTCTCAAATAGGTAACCAAACATTGAAACATAAGTTATAGGTAGGATACAGGCTAACGCGTAATTACCTGGTCTGTGTGGTGTTATTTTAGCTTCCAGGTTCAATTAGACTAATTTGTCAAATATGGCGGAATTGAAAAAGCGTACGGATTTTTATGCAATAACAAAGTTCTTACTAACTTGTGCTCGGTTTAAAAATGAATAAAAATAGAGCAGCCGACTTAATGCGAAGCCAGTAACGGTCAGTTCGCGACAATTAACTCAGGCTTCAAAGGTCAATTTTCCCCTCTTAAACAAACGCTAATTCAAAAGTATGCTTAAAATGCCACACAGGAGGGCACATTTATGGTCAGCTCAGAGCAACAATGCGTTTCGACTAGCCGTAGTCAGCGAGACGACCTACTGACTGTAGCGTGACGGGTCTCAATTTTATTATTTGATTCAATCGAATGGCGACTCTGAACGTTTCCGTTCACCTCTCCTGCTAACCAAGGAAGTTAGAAACCTGTGACTCCGTTTAACCAACTGACGCTTTGCTATACAATGCGACGAGGCATGCATAATTATGGATTCCTGACTATTTCTTCTCCGGAAAAAATGAATACATTTTAAGTGAACAGAGAGACGGAGACATGGTGCGTTGCAATTTTACCGCCAGTGCCAAATAAAATGGCAAGTACAAGTCTGAAATTGTGCACAATAGTTTCTAACCATTGCACGTATGTCCAGCAGATGTTAGCATTTACACAATTACCAAATGCAAAAGCGAAAATGTGTTAACAATTTGCGAAGCGCGGTGAACAAGCAATGCGCAACCGGATTTATTGCCAAACCCATGTTTCACACCTCCGTCTCGTTTCAATTTGCTGTTTTATTTTGTCTGTCGCAAATATATTATGTATTTTATTGTCGAAGTGCACAAGATTCGATGCTTCAAACATGCCATATCAAGTAAGAAGTAGGCTTGGACAGAGCAAGATCGATAAGCGTAAACTAGACTGTAACTTTTGGTCATGCTATGCGTAGCATATACTCCTAGACTTAGCTGATGTGTACGTCATACATAAAGCTAGTATATAAAAAAAATGTTAGCTCACCGAAACCAAAAAAATACGTAAAGGCATAATATTCGACAGCACCTACCGCAAAACTGAATCTATGGCTAGGTGAAATGTGCTCTTTTCTACAAAAGAGAAGGCAACCAGTTTCGAGAGACATGGGGTTTCTAAATACTTTTTTTGTTGCTCGAATTCTGCTGATAGTTTATAATGGCGTACAGTTTTAAGACAATAAAATTCGTTACTTTAGACTAAGCAAAGATTGTTCAGTCGATTTAGTTGTATTGAGAGTGAACAGAGGCTTGTCGTATTTTTTAGACACACCTCGTCTGGAAAACACTCTCGTGTACTTAAATTCGCAGGTACACACACACACACACACAGAGAGAGAGAGATTTAAACACATTTCATACATAGCATTGTAAAGAAAAACTCTCTTAAGCACGTTAGATCATTATCAACTTTAAAATATTTTAAAAATCAAAATATGCATAGTAGTGCTCTGAAAGCAAAATTACGATATATTTCAACACAACACTCTATTTAGAACACTTGCTGGTTTTTTTTGTAAATTGCTAAAGGGTTATTCTTCAATTAGAATATGTTCAAAATAACTTGTTTTAGAAATATTTGGCATACAGTCGCTTGTTCATGAAAAGCTCTCCAACAAATGTTAATTGCCCTCCCAGTAGATGCGGTGTGTTACCTGATGTAAATATGATGGGGAGTAACCTACTGTGTGCTTTAGTAAAGACAGAGCTAAATTTGCACAACGTAGATAATAAAGCAGTATAATTTGCAATGAATTACGAAACGCTTCTGAGACAGATTGCATTTCCTGAAAACATAATACTGCTCTCTAGCAAAGACCGCCAATGCAGACCATAGTGGAAGCCGGGATGCATGTATGTCTATTGCGGAGCTCTTCTCCAACTCGAGAAGTTCTTTTCAAAATTGTATTCAAATTAAGCACGTTTCATAAAATAAATCTACAATAAGGCTACTCAATCACCTTCCAAAATAATATCAGGCTACTTATTGTATACCCATGATATACTTGTAATTGTTTTATTAAACTAATGTGAATTAAAAATAGGGATAAAAAACGTTTCAACTGCGTATTCGCTTCAACTTATCAACTGGTTGACTGAAGACTAACATGCATGCCTAGGTTTGGCCTAAATAGTAAACAAGAAAAAAATCATTCTAGTTCATGATGGTCAAATAGATTATAATAATTTTCATTTCAAGCAAGAAAAGATCCATAATACTTTCAATGCACGAAAAAGTTACTTTAGTTTTATAAGTTATTGAAATCGTATTCGCATACATTGCTCTGATTATATTTACAAAGCATGACGTTTCTTTAATCAAAGTAGAGATCTTGATATACACATCTGATCCAATATGGACTTAATTTTGTCAGTATAACCTAAGTAATGTATAGTAGGTTGAATTGAATAATCCATCCAGTAGACCGGTTTCCTCCTTATTGGGAAGTAATCACGTAATGAACAGAATTTGCCGCGGACAATGCTCGAAACTGGTCGCGTATGCTTCTAAATATAGTTCTCTAACCACAGCGCCACCCTGTTGTACACTACACACAGTTTTCAGTTATACACTAATTAATGTTTCTTGGTTACCAATTCCATTATCCCGAGCCTATATGGCATCCCTTTATACATGAAGTTGCAACTAAGCATTCCCAATTTGTAATTATAGAACAGACACCACGCTACATGGGGAGGTGGTATTGAAAAGAACATTTACAAAAATTAATCGAACATTGGAGGTGATAAAAATTACTATAATCAAGGTTGCGATCTTGATATAAACGCCCGACCCATTAATTACAAACATTTGTCAGTATAAACTAGGCATTTTATAGTGTAGAAAAGGCAATACATTCAGTTGACCGGTATTGTCCTTATTGAGAAATCATCACGTATTGGCCAGAATTTGCCACGAACAGGACTCGAACCGGGGCCCATCTGCTTCAGAATTTG
>JAQBSW010012983.1:0-15222 GCA_029291075.1 Eudiplozoon nipponicum
TAATCTGTTAATGATTTAAACAACAGAAATATAAGGGTTGCGAAATCCAATATTGCTGATTTAATTATTCATTTTCGACGAATTAATTCGTTATTTTAATAATATAAGTCTAAAATTCTGCAATACAAACTTATATTTTTTACAGTCTATCCAGCAAAAATATACCCGATGGTTAAGATGCACATATTATTAATATTAGCAAAAACTAAAATAGCTCCTTTAACTACGAAACCAATAGCCAGTATGTTTTGTTATTGAAACCCTTCAAAATATTGGACACCAATTCCCAATAGCTGAATGTGAGTACAAATATTTTATAAACAGATATTTCTTGCAAAGATAGAATATCCGCTATTAGCCATATTTTCACGAACGTAAGAAGAACAATTAAAGAACAGCCTACAGGTATGATAAGTCAGCAGGCAAACTAAAAAGGCTATTGCGAAACAATCATTATAGTTTAATAAAATGAAATGTATTTTGTGTTAGCCTACCTTGATAGAACAGTAAAACACGCTTAATTAAAGTGTAGCCGACCAATTGAACACCAGAATATGGGCAGTCGCGCGAAACCGTTGCATATGTTCCGCTATATAACGCTTAATTCAAACACGTGAATTAAGAAAACAATTTTTGAAAAATCGCCTAAAAATTTATGTTTAAACTGAACGAAGCTTAAGATTTACCGACATAAAATTTATTCAGAGCATCGAACAGATATAAAATATCTTCTGACAAAAAAATAGTGCAATTTAGTTTGTACTTTTTACATAGCATTTGGTAGACACCTGGTTAGTTTTCGCACCTAACAGTCTGCCTTCTGTTTGAGTATATTCGGTCATCAAGATCTTATTTGCTTGCCTAAAATTTTAATTCAAAAATACACATTAGAATTGAACGACCAAGTTTTCTATTGCAGCACGAAAAAGACATTAAAATTTTTTGGACATTTGACAGTAACGAATGGCTTTTCTAACTAACCACGTATTCTCGGATATGTGAGTTTGTATGTACGTACGTATGTATGTGAGTATATATGCATGTATGTGTATAAGTATTCATGTATGAACGTGTATGTGTGCATGTAGGCATATATTTACGTAATCTTATATGTGCATAATGTAATTATGTTTGTATGTATTTATTTATATTTGTATGGATATATACATGTATGCTGACACGTATGCTTGTGGGCATGTGACTCCATTTTTAATTTCTTTTAAATTTCTAATCGATGTACTAGTGGAATTTGAACCAGCTTTTATTAATCTGCGACATATATCGGCGGAATTCTCTAAATTAAAAAAATCAGCTTTTAATTGTTCTGTAATGAAATATTTTGAAAATAACAACGATGTGCCAGCATTTAAGGCAGCGTCTGTACTGTCTCTATGTGGTGTTCAACGATATCAGTTGAATCGAAAACATCAAATCGGTTATCTTCAAGTCCACTCTTCCTTACAATCTGTCTTCTGTTCAGAAGTTTTGTTTTCTACACATGTCTGTTAAATTTTATTTTGCTTAATTCCACTTGTTTTCAACAGGGTTCTTGCGTATTCTTTAACCATTCTTGAGCTGGAATTTTCAACATCCATTTACGAATGCCTTCGCAACAATCCGCTGATAACCTTAAATATAACCAAGACATTAACAAGTGAAATAAGTCGTTAAACCCCTTTCATTTATACGCAGTGGAATATCTCAATACAGGAAGACGTTTTAATAGATAGACTTGCATAATGGATGTGTTTATGCGTTTCTATGAACAGAATTTCATGCACATCTCCGCTTATCAAAGTTTAACTACAATGATGCTAATTCATTTTACACGCTTCACACTAATTAGGTTATTCTTAGCTTATGAATTAAAATAATTCAGTGTAGCACCAGTGGTTATGAACTTGGTGAGTTTAATGTCAATGGTAACGGACTGATATCCCGATTTTGATACCATCGATTTTACATCTATGCCGAGTTTGTAATCAGGTATCGCCATGAACCTACAAGCGATTTTATATTTGACGAACGAACGATACTGATTAAATTTACTTAAAAAACCAATCATCTTTGTTTCTATTAACTGAACTGGGGATCATTAAGCAATGAATATTTACCGAAGTCCACATAATTCAAGCATCTAACTGTGTATTAGGTGTTGCGCACCTAGTATCAAATTAGTTCAAATATGATCCGAATCTGCCGTACTAGATAAATATCTATAAAATCAGTGTTTACTTCATATCAAAATTTTTGTATGTTGAAGAAGAACATTAATTCGCCCATCCCTAGTAGGCATTTGCTAAGTATAAAAGTATTTATGAAGCACGTCATCCAATTTTAAATTACCTCTATCTGCTATTAACAAAAACTTGGCCAAGACTGCTTCGGAAACTGAAAAATCACGTAATGCCATCCGCAACTGTGTAGCCAGTTAGCACTAAAGCGTTCGATACAAAGATTACATTTTTAACATGCCGACTTAGTCATATTACCTTGGTCATATACATGTGTTACTACAAATACAGAACATTGAGACATAATAATATACTGATTTTGCATTATTGCATAACCATGAAAGTCACAGTAATGTGTAGGCTGTAAATGAACACTAGATCGTCTATTCCCTGTGGGGTTTGGATACGCTTAATCTGACCTCTATTCTTTGGTATGTCCAACTAACCATTAATGCACACAAACTATCACACCATCAGCTTAGTTCAGTCTTTTTACAGCATGCCATATCTAATTCATCCATGTATAAATGTTAGCTGTCTGCCAGTCGTTGTTCAGTTGGTTAAAAACGGTTACCCTACCCAACTTAAAATAACGCGATGTTTTGCATGATTGCCATCAAATAATGTAATTATTATCAAAATAACCGAGACGGAAGTTAGCCAAAAGCATACGATTTTATTTAAATTAAGCAAGCATTAATTTCGTAAGTGGTAATAACTTTTCAGCATAGAAGAAGTAACCACCAGTCGACCAGATGAAAATAAATTTATTTCTCCGAAATACTTCGATTAAGCTGGACTACACAAAGACAAAATATTCGTTGGGTAAACATAGTTTTCCGAAATAATAAACAAATTTAATGATATTGTGTACTAAATGTCTTCTGCGCATTAGTCGGGCTTTGTGGAGAGCGAGTTATTTAACGTGTCTGTTTGTGTTACCTATTTTCGTGGTGTATGCCATCCGATCATACGTTTAAGCGCTAGCTTCATCTTTAATTTTGGCTTATCGTTTGTTTGAGGAAGATGGTAAAAATTGTTTCTCGTGTAGATGTCTTCCTACCGTCAGTACGTGTGACTGACGGTAGTTTACTATGTTGTTCGACGGCCATTTAAATACAATGGGATTGGCGTATATTTCAAGCTAGCAAACTTAATTTAAATAACTCATGACACAACTTGATACGCTTCCAACATGGACAAAACCGGGCTAGATTATAAAATGCATTTTCTATAGTATGCAATGTTCGGTTTAGACGGCAATAATATATATAATTCATTTCATATTTCCCATTCCATTTTCAAAAGGAAATAAATTCTATCAGATACAAGAACCGTAACTTTCTTATATTATTGTCAAGGATCTAACAATGCCCATTACTTTATATATAAATTGACAGAAAGAACAAAAAAGAAAACCTTAAGCATGGAGAGAGAATGTGAAAAAAGGGAATAATCAATCAATTTGTAAGCAAACAGAAACAGACGTATTTCGGACCAGAAAAGAAGACAGTCTACCTGAACATCCCATTAAAGGAAGATACACTTTCCCGAATAACATAAAAGAAAATTGAAGTGTCATTAAAACGTACATTAAATGCAGCTAAATTACGAGTGTTATTTATGGTAACACACGCCTTTATCTGCAATCAAGGAGAAACAGCCGTTAATGTCGACATCAAACCCTATTTACCAATACATATGCGCAAGTTGTCGATCAACTTACGTAGGCCGATCGACCAGACGGTTAATTACTCAAATGAGAGAACGTTGAAACTTAAACGTCTGTTTTAAATCAAATTGTGAAAACATGTCTGAAATTGCGGAACACATCGTTGAAACCTCATGTGTGTTCTACAGACGTAGCATTTAAGATAATTACTAAATGCAATATCAGAAGGGAGTAAGCCACATACGAAGCTTTATGGATGAACAAACTGCAGCCGTCTTTATGCCACCAGACGTGCATTTAGGCGTTCAGTTTGACCTGGAGGTGATGCACAAAATTGATTGGTTGTTCCTTTATTTCACACCCTCTCCGTGTTTATATTTTTCTACTTTGTTTTGTTTTACAATCTATATGTAAAGAGATGTTCATTTGGAGATATTTGAGAAGAATATGAGAAAGAAACGGTTCTTGTATCTGATAAAATTTCTTTTTTCATTTTTGCACATGGAAAGGGTACTATGAATTATATTAAGGCTCGAGTTCCAAAAGAATATAAACAAATACCTTTATTTTATTTTTAATGCTTATATACAAGTCCGATATTCAAGCTATCTTCAATTAATTAGGATATTGTAATTATCAAAATGACAAAAATTAAAAAGAATAAGTATTTCATTCAGGCTAAATAAAGTGATAACTCTTAAATGAATTTATGCTTAGTTTAAAATTTCTCATATTTAACTGCAAAATTTAGTAAGTTTCTAGCCTCGAAATGAAGAATGTGTTTTAATGAGATATTATAATTGTAAATACTATTCCGTTTCGTTTTCAATTTCTAAATAAAAACTGAATAAATGTAAAATAAATTAAAAGCACACAACCAATTTTGGACACTGTTGTTAAAAATAAATATAGTATATTCTCCAAACTAACATTACACAATCCACCAGAATTTTGCAGATATACGCAAAGAGTCGATGATATTAAAATCGGAATAAGTTACTATTAGTACAATTGTCAAAAATTTACCTTTTTAGTACTGACCGCGGAAAATTATGGATATTACGTGAAGAGCCCAATGAGAACGAAGCCGGTCTAATGGATTAGTTGCTTTTTCTACATTATAGAATAGTTATTTTATATTGAAAAATGAGTGTATAGAATGGGAATGGTATTTATCTCAATATCGCAAACTTGATTTAAATAATCAAACAGATTTGTTCTACGATACGGAACAAGTCTATGACATTAAAATCGGAATAAGTTAATATTTATAAAATCAGCTGAAAATTTTCATTAATTTACTTTAAATAATGCAGACAAAATTTCAACAGATAAACGATCTCCAAGTCACATGAAGTGTACTTTTTCACCCAAATGTTTTCAATAAGCACCTGATCATTTACATTATTCGTTTTACTTGATGTTACATTTGTGGTGAAAAAATGAGGGATTAAAATAAAGAAATGCCAGGTTAACCTTTCCAGTTAGCTGTGAATGTATTTGCCAGAGCGCGTGACATGCTCATATCAGCGTAAAGACCGGCTTCGAATTGAGTCTTCAGGACAGAAAATGGCATCACAGCGATGACAGAAACAAGACGTGCAGAAAATCCCAAGAGAAATGCGCAAATTGAGGCCAAATGCGGTGACAATACGATGTCCTTCCTACTGAAGTGAAATACACATGAAGGTTTTTTACAGAATGTACGTCTAAAGTCCATATTGGCTGCAAAATAATTGGCAACCAAAGTTAATATGCACATAAAATCTACAGTTTTACAACATAATATTTTAACGAAACCAAAAGTAGCAAGCGTTCATTTTATTAAGTTCATCAAAATCTGAGGTACAAGATAATGAAGCAAACAAGGCATAGAAAAGTAAATTTCTAATTAGGAAGAAAAAACACATTAATAACAAAGTGGATAATGACCATTTATTTTGAGATTACCAAACTTCGCTTTACAGTCTTTCATATATATACATTCTGGGTTTTCATTTGATTATGCGGGTGGCAACAAATCTAACTCGGTTTTACTTCTATTTCTTGTATTTGCTGATTGGTAAGTGTGTATGCGTTTGTGTCTGTGTGTGTGCCTGTTTGCATGTAAAGGTCATTCCCGCTGTATTGCAAAGTGATGTCTGAGATCTGGTCATTATTCAATTGATGGCTTGAGAGTTAACCCTCTGTTCGCATTGTTCGCTGTTGCGTGTACGAACGTTGTTTTTTCGAGTGTAATCTTTCGTTTCACATGTTGCGCAATTTTGTTTTCTCCACTTCGTAACAGCACATGTGCGGATTGCAACGTTGAATGTTCACAATGTTTCGAAATTTTTGTCGCCGTATGTGCAGATGTTTTTTCCTCTTCAGTTTGTTGCTAATCCGATCGAATTTTTGTTGAAACTGGTCGAGGGCGTGTTCGGTCTTGTCTGGATACTAGTAAATTGTTGTTGAATTTCGTTATTCGTGGCATCGATTAAAATATCATGTTGATGAAACTTTTGAATATTTAGGCTATGTGTTTGTTGCTTTATATAAACAGGCTTCATAAATATATAATAATTTTTTTTTCACAGGGCAATACATTCATTACAACAGCAGTGTGCCAAAATTCCACAAAAGAAAATTAGTCAACAACCTAGCAAACAGAATCAAGAAGATCTGCTCTGAACACAAGATCGAGAAAGAACTGGGTTACCTGAGGAATAACTACCCAGAGTGTTTCATTGATGTCGACATCAGACCACGACAGATTCGCACTCGAGGATACCGCCATGCAGGTTTTCCTAAACTTACCATTTAAAGGCGACGTACCAACCTCAATAATTCATCATTATCATCATGTCCAGCCATACAAAAGTCAAAAGTGACTAATGTTTCACTGCCATATAACCATAAGGAATGGAAAAAAGTATAAGTGAATTTAGACACATTATTAGTCAGATTTCCGAGAGAGAGAGAGAGAGATAGAGGCAGAGAGAGAAGGAATACTTTGCTACTATGAAAAAATTTATCAGGATAACTCACAGAAATGAGGAAAACTAAACCTCTCCACAACACCATTATGGCCAAGTTAGCATTCGGGCAAGGCAACATCAGAAATACAGCTTCCTTGCGGATTTCACTGTATCACGTCATAAAAAACCAAACCTCGCAGTTAACTTTGTCCTACTAAAAAAAGAAAGTTACGAAGATGATTCTACTAGACATCTGCAACAAGATCGCCACTGAGCTCGATTCGATGCCATATCGCAAAATGTTTCTAACCAAGAACTATGATGCGCACGCGGACCCCATCCTGGCAGACGAGTGGGTCCTATACTACCCAATTTAGATGTAAGTGAATTCAACTGTTTCTGCCATGTCAAAATCTGCCCACCTTGTTTCTTACGCCAATCTGGTGCTGGATAAGAGAACAGAGCTCTACTGGGCAATCGAAATGAGGGCCGGATAGGCAACAGACTGAAGTGGAGATAACAAGGAGGCGCATACGATGACAGAAGTCTCCAAACAGTGTGAGCGTTTAACACTGACAATCCACATTGGCGTTGGGCTACCAAGCGGAACCGAGCACCCTTGCTGCAGCGGGGTGAAACGATCAACTATACTGGGAAAAATAGCACTTGTACTATGATAAGCGAGTATGAGCAATGCGCACAAATGGATTAACTCTCAAGCTTATCAATACAAGAATGACCAGATCTAAAACATCAATTTACAATTTAGCGAGAAAGACGTTTACGTACAAATAGGCACAGACGCACAGACACATACGCATATACACGTGCTAATCTGCGAAAACAAGAAATAGAAATAAAACCAAGTCAGATTTGTTGCCACGCATATAATCAAATGAAAACTCGGAATGCATACAAATTCACAAATCGACAGTACAGTCTAGCGTCACCTACTAGTCAGATAACATAGCCTTAATCAGCACGTAATAGCGAGTCACGAGTTTGTCTACCGAATTATACATATACCATATATGACATACCCATATATATGTATATAAATGTATGATATGTATATAGAGATGATATAGTAAAGCACCTGACCTAAATGGCCTTCATCCACTTTCGTCCATCAGTGTAGTATTCCTAATCGACTGGCCAAGAATATACATAAATTCATACATACATATATACTAGTATCCATATCATAGACTGATACGGGCCCTCGACTAGATTCAACAAGCATTCGATAGGATTGGCAACAAACTGAAGAGGAAAAACATACGGAGACAGAAATTTCGAAACAATATTAGCATTCAACACTGCAATCCGCACCTGCGCTGTTACCATGTGGACTAAACAAATTGCGGAACAAGGGGAAAGGAAAGACTACACTCGGAAAAACAACATTCGTACACGTAACATCTAACAATGCGAACATGTGGTTAACTCTTAATCCATCAATACAATAATGACCAGATCCATGTCATAAATTTGTAATACAGCGAAAAAGACATTTACATACGAACAGACACACACACAGACACATATGTTTACACATTTACTAATGAGCTCCAATAATAAATAGAATTTAACCCGAGTCAGGTTTGTTGCCACCTACATAATCAAATGAAAACCCAGGATGTATATAAATGAAAGATTGTACAGTGAAGTTTAGTAATCTCGAAATAAATGGCCATTATCCACTTTGTTATTAATTTTTTTTCTTCCTAATCATAAATATACTGTGTAATATTCGAAGGCAATGGACATAATAAAGAAAAGTAAATTAAATAATAAATGGCGCGTAGATACAAAACAAGTACATATAAAAGTTGGTAAAAGTGAAGAAATTCGCTTTTTCTATGCTTAGTTCAGCTTTGTTGCACGACGGGTTAAATACTTCGTCTGGTGTTTATTTTATTCTACAAATATTATTTTAGAAATTATCATCAGATTCTAAATATATAATTCTTAGAACATTCAGGCGTACTAATTACAAGGTTTCGATCCTGAAATAGACAAAAAAACAGTTCCATTTCAACTATTTTAAAATATAGTTTGTTTAGATAGTGAATGTATTTTATTAAACAAGATTATTTGACACAACTACACTGACCAAATGTTTTTACATTTGACTTATACATTTTTTGCATGAAATGAATGTGCATAAGATTATACTTTCCAATCATGCTGTCTTTGGTTTATCCTTCTGGTCATAAGGTAAATTTTCCTAAAGGTTATGGCACTGGAGAAGAGATAGATCAAAGTGAATATACGGTGTCCGTATGCTAACTGAAATTGACAATTTAGTAAAATTAGCATTATGCCTATTAATTAATCAACAAAATTTTTAAGATTTGTAACAAAAAGTTAAATCTAGCCAAGTTTTCCAAAAAAATAGACATATTCCTAGTATAACAACTTTATTTCATTATAAGCATAACTACACCAAGTATAGCTAATAATGAGGATCTTGGCTTCTCACACATTTGGTATTTGACGAATGTTACTCTATATGACCTAAAAATATTGACTCTCCAATTAATAAATAAAAGACTATTTAATGTGTATTAGTAAACAATCATTGATTGAGCGGGTGGTGATAAGAATTCTTGAAATCATGTTTCAGAGCTTGAAGTACCGCTTCCATTGTATTTAACCAGTCAAACAACATAGCAAACTACAATAATTCACACGTACTGACGCGTTGCGTCTTTCCATGATCATCATCGGAGTACAGCAGCAAATTTACCAGCGAGGATCAAACCGCAATGCAGATATACGGCAAACAAATTTAAATATGCGGCTCTAACCTCTAGTAGTCTCGCATACATTGTACTTGACTGGAAATGTCGGCTGCACAATTCCTACTCAGTCAAGAAAATTAACTTTCAGCAGCTTTCGCAACACGTGTATAGGTTATACAATTAAACAATCATTGATTGCGCGGGTGTTGATGATTTTTAAAATCAATTTTGGGAGCTTGAAGTAAACACCAACCATATTGTATTTAACCAGTGGAATAATATAGCAAAACTTTTGAAGAATACAAAATTGCGAAATCGGATCTAACACAATTAACTGATCTTCGTTTTGACTAGCACAGGCTGAATTCCAGTTTTTTGTTTCTTGAAAATATTTCGGTGATCCCTAGCGGGTACCTTCAGTTAATCCATAATCTGAAGTTTAAAAAAACAAATTAATGAAGCAAGCGCGATATACCCTCTCGCCATATCATGTATACTTCAGACTGACCTTTCACTAGACAGTTGCTTGTAACGTGTGCGCGTGTTTATTTATATAAAACTGTTATGTAAAACTAAAGTGTCTGATTATGAATTCATCTCTTATATGCGTTAGACTATTTGTTTTATACAAACCTTGTAAAATGGCGCAACTGTGGTTACCCTCATATTTTCGGGTGGACGGAATCCAATAAATCAGAAACACCCATTATAACCACATGACGCTGTAAGATATAGAATTAGAAATCAGAACGAGCCATGCGCGTGTGAAATTTCATTCAAACCACTCAGGTTTTACTTAAGATTGGCTTGTTTAATAAAAGTTTTTATCATGTGCATGAGTGTGTATACATTACTAGCAAAAGATTCAGTTAAATATAAATATTAACTGTGTACTTCCAACTAAATGAAACTGCAGTCAATAAACAATTATTTACCCTTTGCAAACGTAATGATATTTGTATACTTAACGTTTGAAGTACCATATTACTAGAGTGGGGAGCAAGACAAAAAAGTCATATTCAAGAAAATAAGTAGCTTAATTAAGATATGAAATAAATTAAGTGATAGACAAGAAGTTTTCAAATTATTTAGCGAAAGGATAAACAATATAAGGAACGAGGATAGAAGCTCCTCAATTAACGTTCAACTTACTAAGAGTATTAAAATACGCAAACAGTTAACGGATGAAATTAAGAAGAACAAGATTTGCAATAACCGGCCAACTATAAAATAGATGCTAAGCCCACTAATAAGCGTCTTAATCGGATGTTTTAATCATTTAATGCAGCTAGCTACAACCGTCTTTACCTTCTATTATCTGTTGTATTCCAAATCGAGTCTACTGCTTTTTTCAACAGCTGTTTCATTAATAAAAATATTTCTAGATTTAATTTCAACAAATTCTCTAATCAATCTTGTGAACCTGTCACGACCCCATATTTCTATGCGTCTGAAATCATCCCAGTTAATAGTGTGTCCGATCTTCACTAGATGACGAGCAGGATCAGATTTAGCAACATGTCCATATTTACACTCAGTTCTATGTTCGCCTCTTTTTAGCTTGTCGGTCCCAATAGTAAACATCTTCATGCGTTATTAAGAAAATAATATTTCGGATAAGACACCAATGGAGCTAAAACTGAACCTAAGGTTCTTCCCACCACCGAGTGGTGAGGGGACACCACTTGTACCAAATTCCCAAGAAACTCCATGAAATGTCATTGGAGCCGGCTTATCCTCCAAAAGGAGTCAGCCGCAGTAAAGTAAAAGTAAGTAAGTACTAAGGTTCTTGGATGACATATTAAAGATCTGGAACCACAGTGATGACGAAATGGTAAATTTATTAAATTTAACGAATCGAATGAGCGAACGTCAATTTATTCTTAAAAGTGAATCATCATCGAGTTAACTAGAAATAGATATTCTTAGTAAGGTGAATTACTCTGGAATCCTTCTTAATTTCGTATGAAAACCGGTATCTTAGAGTCATTAACATTAAGAAGCCTTAGATTAGAAGCTGTAAAGCATAGTTAGGTGAAATAAGGTTGATTGCGGAATATGTTCAACGATAATGGTTTTGTTCTCTATTCAAAAGAAGCAACAATGATGAATATCGCAAGAAAATTAAATTCAAATTTGAGATACATAAAAGCTGATAAAAGGAAAGAAGAGCGGAAGTACATGGTACTACCGCACTCTAAATTAAGGAGAAAATTAAAATCAATAGCTTTAAAATACAATATAAGGACCATTTTAAAAGACCCTTACCCTAGGCACTAGACTCCGTAACCAAAAACAAAAGATTGAACCCTTGGAACCATCAGGAGAGAATGAAATCTAACGCAATTATTTTAGTCTTATATACGCTGGTGAGACAATGCGCCCAATTAAAGTAGGAAGATGCGAACATAGAACTGAATATAAGTATGAACATGATGCTTTATCTGATCTTGCCCGTCATGCAGTGGAGACCGGACACACTATTTACTGGGATGATTGCAGATGTATACCAAAATATACTCGTAACAGAATGACGAGATGTATTAGAGACTCTATCGAAATTAAATCCGGAGATGATATTATGAATGAAACAGCTGAAAAATCTTTAAGTTCGATTTGGAATACAGCATTAGCTAATGGTAGGTAAAGACGATTTCATGAATTAGAATCTGAAGCAAGCTCCAGTAAAAGATTTAAAACATCGAATTAAGACTGACTTATTAGTGGGCTTATAATCTAATTATTAGTTAATCACCAATGGAGAATATAGTCCTTCTAAATTTCACCTTTTAACTGTTCGTTAATTTTAAAACTCTGAGTATGTTAAACGCTTATTAGAGTGGTTCTAACTTGTTTCCTTATATTGCTCATTCTTCCGTTAAATATTTTTTTAAAATTTTCTTGTCCAATCGCCACTTATTATATTTCATATATTATCAAAGCTTCTTATTTTATTGAATATGACTTTTTTGTGCCATGCCCTCCCAAACCTATCTATCAAGATCAATCTAGTAATACATTACATCAAACGTTAGGAATAGAAATATAGGTCTGACGCGTGCAAAGGGTAAATTAATGTCTATTGACTGCAGTTTCATTTAGATGTACGTACATGTGTATCAATGTAATTTAACTGAATTTTTCTTACGTTATGAATACACGCGCATACACATACGTGAAGTGCGCATATTTATTGATATGACAACAAATGTTATTAAACAAGCCAATCCGAAGTACAACCTGAGTTGCATGAATGAAATTTCACATGTGCATGGCTCGTTCTGATTTAGAATTTTATCTCTTACAGTGTCATGTGGTTATAATGAGCGTTTCTGAATTATGGGTCACACCCCCCCCCCACCAGAAAATATAAAGGGGGACCACAATTACGCCGTTTCCCAAAGGTTTGCACAAAACAAATAGTCTAACGCATGTAAATGGTAAATTCATGATCAGCCACCCCAGTTTCACTTAGTTAGATGAACATAATATTTATGGATAAATACACACACGCACACGTGACACACAACTATCTAGTGAAAGGTCAGCTTGAAGTATAAATGATATGGCTAGAGGAAATACCGCGCTTGCAAGATTAAATTTTTAAACTTGTAATGAACGAAACAGCTTGAATTCAGCGTGTGTTCGTGAAAACGCAGATCAGGTAGCATAGCAGAACTACCACCAGTCACACTCATAGGTATAAACAGTATTAATCGAACTCATCACTTCAGAATATTAAACACGCCTAAAATGGGTTAAATGTGTTTTAGACGCACATCAGGCCAACCCAGGATTGGGTCAATTTTTAAAATGTGTGGGTGTAGAATAGGACTGTTCATTTACGGTTATGCCACTAGCCTCACCGGAAAATGGCTCTTCCTATATTTTCCGGAAATGTCGAAAATAGTCGCGATATATGAAGACCCACAATATTTTGTTAATTCCGCAAAATATGTTCTAAACTCCATTAAAACATTAATAAAAAATAGTATTTCCTAGTCTACGAACATCAAAGCAAGCATAAAATAGAATAAAAATATGCATACCTTGTATTTGAATTTGTAACTAACATGACAAAAAAGAACCATACGTACAAAAGTGTACTTACTAACGAATGTGCATGAGATTATACTTTCTGTTCATGCTGCCTTTGGTTTATCCTTCTGGTGACAACTGAACTAATTTGTTACTAGGTTTGCAACACCTAATACATACTTGCATATATATTAGTTTTCCGCACTAAACAGTATTAAACTGTTATATACTGAATTGAATGATGTCATTCTTACCGCGAAATGTGATAACTGATATCGATCAAGGCCAAAGTTTATGGATTTACTGCAGTAACAAGTGTTCAGAAATTGTTGTAATTCTCAATTTCGGTGAACTATTGCATAAATTGATATACATCATGTTGACACCATGTTCCGACTCGGAAACCATAGTGTTAGTACCATGTACCTTTTCGGTACAATAATGTTGGTATCGGTTACTAACACAATAGCCATAGTGTTAGTATCCTTTACAGACTCGGTATATATATATATATATATATATATATATATATATATATATATATATATATATTATACAGTGTGAGTTAGTGTTGAAGTCGCATTGTCGTTAGACTTTATATGATGTTAGCTTCACTATTGCAGGTTTACACATTCGTCTAGGAGATTGTACCGTCCTATTATTCCACATTCTTCTACCAAATATATAGTGGTTAAAGGGCGTAATACCGGCTCCTACTGATGAGTCGCCAGTAAGCACGAAACGAATGTGCATGAGATTATACTTTCCGTTCATGCTGCCTTTGGTTTATCCTTCTGGTCACAACTGAACTAATTTGTTACTAGGTTCGCAACACCTAATACATACTTGCATATATATTAGTTCTCCGCAACAAACAGTATTTAACTGTTATATATTGAATTGAATGATGTCATGCTTACCGCGAAATGTGATAACTGATATCGATCAAGGCCAGAGTGTATGGATTTACTGGAGTAACAGGTGTTCAGAAATTGTTGTAATTCTCAATTTCGGTGAACTATAGCATAAATTGATATCCATCATGTTGGTACCATGTTCCGACTCGGAAACCATAGTGTTAGTACCATGTACCTTTTCGGTACAATAATGTTGGTATCGGTTACTAACACAATAGCCATAGTGTTAGTATCCTTTACAGACTCGGTATATATATTATATAGTGTGAGTTAGCGTTGAAGTCGCATTGTCCTAGACTTTATATGATGTTAGCTTCACTATTTCAGGTTTACACATTCGTCTAGGAGATTGTACCGTCCTACTATCCCACATTCTTCGACCAAATATATAGTGGTTAAAGGGCGTAATACCGGCTCCTACTGATGAGTCGCCAGTAAGCACGAAACGAATGTGCATGAGATTATACTTTCCGTTCATGCTGCCTTTGGTTTATCCTTCTGGTCACAACTGAACTAATTTGTTACTAGGTTCGCAACACCTAATACATACTTGCATATATATTAGTTCTCGCAACAAACAGTATTTAACTGTTATATATTGAATTGAATGATGTCATGCTTACCGCGAAATGTGATAACTGATATCGATCAAGGCCA
>JAQBSW010012984.1:0-15219 GCA_029291075.1 Eudiplozoon nipponicum
TCGGTTACTGAAACAGCCATAATGTTGGTATCATTTACAGATTCGGTATATTTATCATATAGTGTGAGTTAGCGTTGATGTCGCATTGTCGAAGACTTTATATGATATAGCTTCACTATTGCAGGTTTACACATTCGTCTAGGAGATTGTACCGTCCTATTATCCCACATTCTTCACCAAAATATATAGTGGTTAAAGGGCTTAATACCGGCTCCTACTGATGAGTCGCCAGTAAGCGCGAAACGAATGTGCATGAGATTATATTTTCCGTTGATGCTGTCTTTGGTTTATCCTTCTGGTCACAACTGAACTAATTTGTTACTAGGTTCGCAACACCTAATACATACTTGCAATTAATTAGGTTGCCTTTTTAATTGTATATAATTGATTTTATTCTAAGATGAACACAAAATGAGAAAGAAACGTTTCTTTTAACCGATGGTGTGTCGAGAAATAACTAGGTCTTATGGAAGCCCTGGATAACAGACCGAAATCGTGATGAAAATCCGATTTTATCCTGTTAACACACGCGTTTCAATACTTCTTGCGTATTTGTCTATTAATTTACGTGACCAGTCGTTAATTTACTCTCCACTAAATTATACTTAGAGCCTGTAGGACGGTAAAACATAAGCCTTTAAATGTTAATGTCTTATTTAATATGATCACCAGTGTTGATCAAAGCCAGCTAATGAGCCTTTTACTGAAGTAGCAGGAGCTCCGTATCGTTGCCTTCTCCCTTATTATCATCTTTGTGCTTGTACGAAGGTATGAAGTTAAACAATTTCATTGAATTGTCCAATAGTAAGAAGTGAACGTGAGTTCTTTCACGCTTCAAACACCTATAAAGGAGCTTGGTAATGTGATACTAAGACGGGATCTCAAATGCCGATGATGTTTAACATGTGATTGCTAATTTTCGAGCAATGTCAGCTTATGAGTCTTTCTCTGAAGTGTTCTGAGCTCAAGATCTCTACGTTCTCCCTATCATTATATTCGATTTTGACAAGGACATTCTTTTAAAAGCCACCAATTCAAATGTCTGATAGGAGTCGGTGACCAGGCGTACATTTGTAGTCCCGGAAACGATTAACGTAGCGGCTATCTGGCAGTCACGCATCAGTATTTAAGGAATAGTGGTTCTTCTATTTAATTGCCAATGTCGATCAAAGCCAGCCTATGAGCCTTCTATTTAAATATGGGGAGCCCCAGATTTTTGCGTATTTCGGTTTTGTACAAAGGCATGATTTGAATTATTTTTTATGGAATTGTCCACTAGTTTTCGGTGCACAGAGCGAAAAATTCTCGTGTCATAATTAAGTAAAAGATCACTTCATAAAGGGTGATTTATTGCTATTATCGGTGCCGATCAGAGACACCTTATAAGCCTTTAACTTAAATAGCAGAAACTCTGGATAACCATTTTCCTTTATAAAAGGGAATGCTTGTATGTCATCGGTTCTCAAATTCTGATGTATTTTAGAATGTGATTTCCGGAGTCGAACATGGCCGCAGATCAACTTGGTTGCAATCTCCCATGACATAATATTCATTTTTTACAACGGCCTTACTTTTAAAACATTTTATTTATTTTGTATTAGTAGTGGTCGATCAACTCTTCTTTTGCACTCCGGAAAACTATGAACATAGCAGTTATGCGTGGATGACGCATCAATTTTTATAGCTTCATGTCTTTTGAAACGCAATTTCTGGTGCCAATACAAGCCAGTATATGTGACTTACAGAAGTAGTAATATGTCAGAATTGTCGCTTTCTCCCTTTGCATAATATTCGTTTTTGTACAAAGGCATGATATGCAATAATGTTTATGGAATTCTCTACTATTATTGGATGGCAACGTGTTCTATTACAGTTCACAAATATATAAAATTCCATGCTATGCGAGTTTAAATCTTCAATTTTTAAAAGTTGACATAATTTTCAATGTGATTGCAGATGTCGATCGAAGGCAGCTAATAACTCGTTAACGGAAGTGGCAAGCGCTCAGGATCGTTACAATCTGTCTTGCCAATTTTTTTATCTCCAAAGGCATGATTTGAAGTACAATTTTTGTAATTGTTCTCGAATAATTCGTGGAGTGGTGTTCTCTTTGAAACCACTCAAATTTAAACCTCATGATCCTGGTACGGTGGGGCAACGATTTTAAATGCTGAATGATTTTAACGTTTGCCTACTGGTGGCGATAATGTTCAGCATATTAAACTTTGCAAAATATTGTTTTTTGTACAAAGGCATGATTTTCACTTCAACCTTTGGGATTGTCCTCCAGTAATGTGTGGTCTTTTGTTCTGTTACAGTCGACGCAAGTGTAATGCTCATATTCATGCTACAGTGAAGCAAACGTTCTTCCCTGCTAAAATATTGGAAAATGCGATTATTGTTGCCGGTCAGGGGCAGCTAATATTCCTTTTAACCATAAATCAGGACCTCATAATGTTCTGCTTATCCTGCCAAAATAGAGTTTAATGCTAAAATATTGGAAAATGTGACTAGCGCTGCTAATATGTGCAGCGAATGTGTACTTTACACAAGCATCCGTAGCTCAGAATCGTCGCCTTCTCCTTTAGCATAATTTTCGACTTTTTCAATGTCCTGATTTTAAGACCTTTTAACATTGACCACTAGCAATGCGTGGTCTAGTGTTCTAGTACTGTCCACACTGATGTAAATTTCACGGACACGCTACAGTGAAGCAACATCTTGAATTAAAGTGATTTTAAAATTTCTTTAGCGAGGCCGAAGTTGGGAAGTTGATGTTGCTTTTACACGTTTATCAAGAGCTCGGATTCGTTGCCTTCTGTCAGGCCAAATAAGTCGCATTCGATCAATCTCATGAATTTAATTACTTTTTTGAAATTGACCAAAATCTGTGCGCGGTCCACAAGCTTATACCAGTCTTGGTCATGCTAGAGTGAAGCAACAGTTTTTAAATGCTTATGTATTTTAAAATGTGATTAACGCTGCCTAATATGGCCATTTAATGTATCTTTAAATCGAGCTTCTATAGCTCAAGATTGTCAACTTCTCCATTGCGAAAGTATTTGTTTTTCTCCTCGGCATGTCTTTAAGTGCTTTTTCTGGAATTGTCCACTAGCAATTGGTGGCCTAATCTTCTTTCACATTTTACACATCTAGAAATTTCACGGTCCTAAATACTGCATTTTAAAACGTGATTAGTGGTGTCAGTCTAGTAAATCCTATAGGCTTTTTATTGAAGTGGCCGGAGCTCGTGATCCTTGCCTTTTCCCATGCCAAATTATTCCATTTCTCCCAAGTCATGGTTGGGTAATGTATAAAAAAACTTTCCTCTATTAGTGTATGATATGATGTTCTTATTCTGTCCATACGTATTTAAGTGTAATGGTTATGCAACATTGCAGCATCAGTTGCTAAATAATGATTCATTTAAAAAATTGTTTTGCCACTGTCGAACAAGTCCAGCTTTTGAGTCCTTTATTGATTTAGCAGTAGTTTAGCATCATTGCCATCTCCTTTCGTTTTGTTCAAAAGCATGATTTAAACTAAACAATAATTGATTGCGCGGTAGGTGGTAACAATTCTTTAAATCAAGTTTGCGAGCTTGAAGTAAACACCAACCCCATTGTATTCAACCAGTCGTCAAACAACCTAACAAAACTACCGCCAGCCGCAACGCACTGACGCGTTTCGACCTTCCATGATCATCATCAGAGTACGACGGCAAACTGACTATCGAGGATCAAACCGTATTGAATATATATGGAAATCAAATTTAGATATGCGGCTCTCACCTCTAGCAGTCTTGCATACATTGAACTTGACTGGAAATGCCGGCTGCACAATTTCTATGCAGTCACGAACATTAACTGTTTGCAGCTTTCGCCACATATACATATATAAGCAATACAATTTAACAACAATTGGTTGCGTGGGTGGTGGTAAGAATGCTTTAAATCATGTTTGCGAGCGAAAATTTTTTTCCAAAAGCCTTCCTTCTGGTTAATTTAAATTAAAGCTGTGATCTTGAAATGAAAACCAGTCTCGTTATATGCACACATTTCACAGTATAAACTGAAGAATTTTTAATAGAGAAAAGACAATTCATCCAGTAGACTGAATTCATTCTTATTGGAACTCATCAATTACTGTCCAGAATTTTTCGCGAACAGGGCTCCAACCTAGCGGAATCTGCTTAAAGAATGTTGCTCTAAACAATGAGCCTCACTGTCACACGCCACTCACCGTTTTCAGTTATATACTAATTAATGTTTCTTGGTAACACCTTCCTTTATTCGGAGCCCATACGGAATCTTTTTAGACGAAAACTTTTCAACTCATCACATCTAATTTTTCATTATACTATTCTCCCACGCTGTGTAGCATCTTTTGTATAATGACTAATTGTGTGTTTGGCATGTTCTTTAATTCTTGGAGATGCCATATATAGATTCCATATAAAGGAATATATAAACAAGAAACATAGTTAAGTTTATAATTGAAAAGTGCGTGTAGTGTGTGGCAGGGTAGCTCAGTGAGTGGAATAACAGCTACCAAAGCAGTCGTGCCCGAGGTTGAGCTCTGTCCACGGAAATTTCTGGACAGTATTTGATGAGTTCCCAATAAGGACGAAACCGGTCTACTAGATGAATTACCTTTTTTACATTATAAAACGCTTAGTTTATACCGACAAATGTATGCAAATAATGTGATGGGTGTTTAGAGCAAATCGCAACATTTATTTAAAACATTTTTATCACCGTCTGTGAAACCAACGTTCATCTAATTTCAGCCAAGTTGATTTTCCACGTAAATGGACGTCGAAATGTGTCAACTAAATTTTCACTATTAGCTCAGTACATATATAGCAATTAATTATTCAATAAACATGTATTTCTTTATTATTTCTTAACACGGTTATTTTTGTTATTTGTTGTTTTAATGAAGATATATTATCATATCTGATTTTGTCTTATCAAATTCGTCAACTGAGGAGTTTCTCTTATCGATTTATTATTAGTTGGTTTAATTGGATTTTAGCAGGTAACATTAAAATTTGCGTATTAGGTTTTTATTGAGAAACATTTCAGTTTCCTCACTAGACACGCCGACAAAGCCGAGTTGTTCCTGAATGGATTACCTTTTTAATCCTTAATCATAAATATAATCATTTGTTAAATTCGTTCGAAAATCGTATCAACTGAAATGATCTTCAGCACTGGTCGTGGGTGGTTTGAGTTTGGACACTTGCTTGTTAATAGCAACTACTTACTGAATGAAGTTTCTCATTATAACAATTAAAATTTCTCTAACCTTAACAATTTAGATTAATTTAGTTGCTGAATATAATGGAAGATTCCAAATTGATGTAGACTGAATGTCAATTACGCAACAAAAATTGAACAGAACTTACGTTTAAATGAAGCAAGAAAAGTACCATATTGTATTATGACATTTTATTTTTGGGTTCGACATTACTGTACGATTATACCTGAAATTATAATGTAATGAGAAGATTCTCGGTTGTCGTCCGTTATAGCAACAAATTCTAAAACGTCAACTTCTATGCCAACCTTCTAATTTGGACAGTAAACATAGTTTAAATTTTGATTGTATGTGTTCTTTTATTTTTGCGAAAGGTGTTGATGGTTTACATGATATTTTGAAGAATTATTGCACGTTTTCATCTTCACGTCGTCATAACTTATTTTCTTGTCACATAAGACCAGAAAGTTTAACTAAAGTCAGCATGAATGAAATGTATAATCTCGTGCACATTCGCTTCGTGCTTACTGGTGACTCGTCAATATCAGTTGGTATTACGCCCTATACCCACCATATATTTGGGTGAAGAATGTGGGACGATTGGATGGTACAATCTCCTAAACGAAATTTTAAACCACCAGTACTAGAGCATACTTCGTGTAAAGTATTTGACAATACAAATTCAAAGCTGACTCACCATACATAGTATCTATTGAGTCTGCAAAGGGAGATTGTACTATCCAATTTTCCACATTCCTCACCCAAATATGAGGTGGTTATAGAGCGTAATACCAACTCCTACTGATGAATCACCAGTAGGAACGAATCTAATATTGAAATGAGATTCTTCTTTCCGTTCAAGCTGACTTTAATTTGTCCTGGTGGTCCTATTTGAACTTATTTCTTAGCAGTAACTCAAAACATAATACACAATTGCATATATATCAGCCCTGCGCAACAAATAAATTTAACTATTGCATAGTTAATTGAATGAAATCAGGATTAACGCGAAAAGGGATAAGTAATAAAGATCAAGATGTTCAGAATTATTTTTAATTCTCAATTCTGGTGAAATTTAGCATATTTTGAAATTCATTGTGTTGGTGCCACGTACCGACTTGGCAACCATAGTGTGGGTACCCATTTCAGGCTCGGTAAATATTATATATAGTGATTTGGCTTTAAGTTCACATTATCGAGTACTTTACATGAAGTTAGCTTCACTACTGCTGGTATAAGCATTCGTATAGAAGATTGTACCGTCAAATTGTCCCACATTCCTCAGCCAAATATTTATTGAGTATAGAGCTTAATACTGGTTTCTACGGATGAGTCACCAGTAAGCACGACACGAATGTGAACTTGGTTTATCTTTCTTGTCCTATTTGAGCTAATTTATTTCTAGTTGCGCAACACCTAAGTCACAACTATTGCTGGTGAAATAACAGTAGATTTTATTAGATTTATGGTTGCATGCAAAATTTAAGTAGATATTTCGTACCTAATAACAAATTAATTCTAATAGGAACAGAAGAATCTGGTCTTATTATATCACTGTAATTTAACATGGATTAGTGTAAATGTGCAGACACATACACATACACATACATTCAGTCTCAAACTTATCTAGCGTAGAATCAATTATGCTTAAAAGATCTATCAGTAAGTACAACTGAAGCAGTTTAGGGAAAATTTACCGCGACTTAATTCTCAAATTCTTGGTGAGATGAGCTTGCATTTAAAAAAGATTTCCGAAACAAAGGGAAAAATAAATTTGTTGCATGCAACCACCTTGTTTCGCTAAACAAGCATCAGCTAATTAACTAGTAACGAATTAGATTAAAAGTATATGGCAAAGTCAGCCTGGACAAGCGGTATAATCTCGTGTACATTATGCTTTTTTCAATAATTTATTCATAAAGCGCATTTTCAGGCAGGTTTACTACTGTCTCTGTGTAAATGTGGGAAACTGATGACAGATTGCGAGTGTGTTAATGAATAAGCATTAAACGCAAATAACATCGACAGGAGTAGTAATGCGCATAAAGCTTGGATCTGGCTTGTTACATCATTGCAACTTTAAAATATTTTCAATCCTAAGCAGAATAATGCATTTATATTATCAGGTAATTTGACCAAAGATGTTTCTGCTTTATTGAGATTATGCAAGAGATGGGTGTACCAAATCACTTGAGCATTAAAATTCACTTTTTTTATTATTTTTGCAAAGCGTTTTCGATAATGAGTGAAAATCGTTTGTTCATGCTGAGTTTGGCATATTCTTATGAACCTACTTGAACTTATTTTCTAATCAAGATTACACAAATCTTACGTTTCATTGCATTATGACAAACTCGAGTACCAGATATTCAGAATTATTTTGATTCCAAAATTATAGTTCTGGTGGCCATTACAGGTTTGGTGCATACAACATCTGCAAACAGTTAATGTTCGTGACTGCATAAAAATTGTGAAGCCGACATTTCCAGTCAAGTTCAATGTATGCAAGACTGCTAGATGTGAGCGCCGCATATCTAATTTTGATTTCCATATATATGCAATGCAGTTTGATCCTCGATAGTCAGTTTGCCGTCGTACTCTGATGATGATCATCGAAGGTCGAAACGCGTCAGTGCGTTGCGGCTGGCGGTAGTTTTGTTATGTTGTTCGACGACTGGTCAAATACAATGGGGTTGGTGTTTACTTCAAGCTCGCAAACTTGATTTAAAGCATAAAATGAGTTAACTGTAAACTCTCACTGTCCAAGACTTTTATGGATTTGACTCTATTACTGCTTTCATACAACTTCATCTAGGAGATTGTATTTTTCAGTTGCCTCACGTGTCTTGAGCAAATCTACAAAGGATGTGTGGAGTGGTACCGGCTCTAATGAATAAGTCGCTATGAAATGAGAAACATACGTAAATGAGAAAATATCGTTTTTGATGCTGAATCTAACTTATCTCTTTGTTCTTATCTTAACTAATTATTTACTAGATACGTAATACCCAATATATAATTGCAAATATTTCATTTCTCAGCAGTCACAAGCATGAGCATATTAATTTACATTATTGAGATTACATCGACCTATTGCATAGACAACAGGGTTGTATATCACACAACTAAATATATGTGTATTGCCTGTTATCCTTCCGCCGTTTTCCTGAGCGGGACAATTGAAAGCACTCGTAGGTCAGTAAAATCTTGAATAATTTTAATTTACAGGAGTACCGATTTATTTGGTTCGTGATTATGATTTGTCGCTTCATTAGGAAGCCCTCCATCAGCTGCTTGTCTTAAAATGAAGTTGGAATCAGATTTTCCGAATTTTGTGGACTTCATTTCCAGTCCCATATTCAGGGTTGACACCAAACTCAGAGGAAAAACCAAATTGTGGCAAATGTGGTACCCTCATTCAAGAAAGATCTATTTCTATTTATTATAATTCCTAAAGTATTTTTTATATTGTCTACCCTAATATCCGGTCGTCATAGCTATATTCTTATACTCACATGAATACTCAAAATTTTCCACGTCATCCCCCACGCACAGAAAAACCTATATACACATTTGCGTATTCTAATCTAAAGTGACATTTGTTGACAAACTATAAGTAAAACCTATGGATTTACATCCACGCTTATCCGTGATGTATCGATTTTTTAAATTACTTTTCCGGACGCGTAGAAGGATGAACAAAGATTTTTATATTAATATTATTGCAGTAATTCTCAAAATCCCGCTTTAACTAATCTTATCCTGTGTGCAATAGGTTATATATAAAGACAGGTTAATATGGTGTCAACCCTGAAAATGTGACTGGAAATGTAGTCCCGAGAATTCGAAAAAAATTTGGAAAATCTGGTTCCAACGTAATTTTCAGACAAGCAGCTGATGGACGACTTCTAAACGAAGAGACAAGTGAGAACCCATCAGTCAAGGACAAAAAAAATCGGTGCACCTGGAAATGCAAAAGATTCAAGATTTTACCGATCTACGAGTGCAATCAATTGTCCTGCACCAGAAAATTGCGGAAGGATAAAAGGCAAGAAGGACAGCTCTGCGCAATATCCATCAACATTTTATTGCCTGTCATTGAATTTGACTTTAAGTTTGGCGGAAAAGATTAATTCTGTCATTTTTTGGATTTTAATTTTTATCGATTTTATGCTTGGCTTGATTGCGAACAAAGCTACGTTGGTAATTTACGGAAAAGTTTGCTTCACATAGTTCGCAGATTTGATCTTGTTTAATTGAAAAGGATGCTAGCAATTGCTAATTGCTAGATTGGCATAAAATAGAATGTATTTTAGCAAGGCGTATGCCGAAATTTGGGAAATAAAAATGATCCTCGAGGACCATGTGTAGACCGGTTTTTAAATGAGGAAACTTGTCAAGTTAAAGATGAATTCTTCGGTATGTTTCACTTGCAGGTTGTCGATTGAAGTTATTTTTGAAGGCTTATTTGCATGTATCCGGCAGATTCATTTGGCGAAAGCATCACGTTTTGTCTAATAAATTAGGCCAACACATCGTCTTGTCTTTTGTTTCTTCGGCGTCACAACTTTAAAGGTTTGCAGATTATTAGGCACACCTCAAGTTGTGAGCAATTACCTTTTGAATTAGTATTTACTTTTGTTGTACATGGTGAAAATCTGAACAGGATTATCATGTTTCAAGTTTTTTAACTCGTTTTTAAGCCTCCAACGTCTATTTGCTGGCACACACGGTTAATGTCAAAAATCGTGTAAATTTTGAGCCTGGGTAAAACCGTTTCATCAGTTTCGCGGTAGCCATATTTTGAAGGCAGTTGCTGCCAACATGCTAAACATAGAGCTTAGCTTGTTGGAAAGCGTATGTAGAATTCTTTCATTATTCACAGCAAAACGAACTTCATGATTCAGCTGCGCAAATATTTCTTCATTTTATGCGAAAATACATACCAAAATTTAACTTGGTGTCCACTCTATCGGTTTTTTGAACAATATATCTTCACATAATGACAAGCAGTCTAGGCAATCGATTTCGCATTCGATGCGGCATAATATCTATCAACGGTTTGGACAGAAACATGTATGCAAAACATCCACTATTTATTCGGACACCAATTTCTGTAAGTAGTTGTTCTATATATCGTTATTAATCGCCTTTTTAAAAACCATGCCACTGCTTTTCCCTTTTGAAGAAGAAAATAATTATTTGAAGGGAAATTTTTTTGCAGTATCCTTCTTACCTGTTCAGCAGTCAATGATACCGATATTACTGATAACATCATTATGAATAGAATTTATTTTCACCCTACACTTGAAGTGAGAACATTTTCCATTTCGACGGACTGTATTGCTCACTTATGGGTGATTCGCAACAAAATCTCCACTGAGTTGTATTATCGCGACTTGAGCATTGATTCTACCGAATTATGGTGAATGTGCTCTTTTCAGTTGTTTTTTCACTTTATTTTATTCCGGTCTAATACGTTACACCAATAACGAGTCTCTAGCCAATTTCCTGCAAACTCTGCCTTTCTCACTATAAAGAATTATTCACAAATGCTGTTTTAATGACGTTGTTCTCTTGACATATTCTTCCTTTGCTGTGTACGTTCGTCTTTCTGAGTTGAAGGAAAAGATTTTTTAACTGACAAGTTTTGTTTTTTCTCCATTTAAATGTATATTTTGTATTATAGTTTTCTTTTATAAAATTAATAATTACTATACCTTTGATGCAACAGTAGCTTTTTGTTTAAAAAATATTGCTAGCACATTCGACTTCTCACCCATAGAACATTCAATATAATTGTTGCCTTCGTTTATCTAACTCCTATCGTAACCCACGTGGTAAAATTTTTTCTACGGTAATTGGTTATCAATTACGACGCATTCAAATTTCTTCGTAGTTGTCAACTTTTATGCCAGTTAAACTTTAGTTATTCTACTTTGTTGGCATCAGTAGGTGTATAAATCTCAGTTATGTGTATGACATGAAAGATGAAAAAATAACTTTAATAAAGTTTATTTGTGTGAGTATCTTAACTATTCCACCATTTGAAAGTAATGACAGGTTCCTACTTATATTGCAATTTATGCTTTGAATAATAAATTACTACCATTTGAAATACGTATTTAGATCAAGTTTGCGAGCTTGAAGTAAACATCAATCTCAGTGTATTGAAACAAACAGTCACACGTACTGACGGTAGTTTTTCTATCTTGTTCGAAGAACGGTTAGATACACAGGGATTGGTGTTTAATTCAAGCTAAAAAACTTAATTTGAAGAAATGTTACAGTCACCCGCTGAATCAATAATTGTTTTAACACCTAAACCATTATGTCTATACATTTGTCAGTATAAAATAGGTATTGTATAGTGTGGAAAAGGCATTTCATCCAGTCGACCTGTTTCGTCCTTATTGGGTACTCATCTCGAACTGTCCAGAATTTACCGCGGTCTGGGCTCAAACCCGGGCACGTCTGCTTCGGAATCTTGTGCTCTAACCACTAAGCCACACTTCACACAATTTTTAGTTATTTACTAACTAATGTGTCTGGGTTAGCCTTTCCTTTTGGTAGAGCCTATATAACATCCATTTATCCCTACGGTTTCAACTAACCATCCCTAATCTGTTATTATCGAACAAATACCACGTTACATGCGTAAGTGGTATTGAAATGAACATTAATATAATTAAACGAACATTGGTTGCGTGGGCGGTGATAACAATTACTTTTTAATCAAGGTTGCGAACTTGATATAAACACCTGACCCATTATGTACATAAATTTGTCACTATGGACTAGGTATTGTATAATGGGCAAAAGGTAATTCATCCATCCGGTTTCGTCCTTATTGGGAAATCATCAAGTTAGTTTATACTGACAAATGTACGTACATAATGGGTCAGGTGTTTATATCAAGTTCGCAACCTTAATTAAAAAGTAATTGTTATCACAGCCCACGCAACCAATGTTCGTTTAATTAAATAAATGTTCATTTCAATACCACTTCCGCATGTAACGTGGTATTTGTTCGATAATGACAGATTGGGTATGGTTAGTTGAAACCGTAGGGATAAATGGATGTTATATAGGCTCTACAAAAAGGAAAGGCTAACCCAGACACATTAGTTAGTAAGTAACTAAAAATTGTGCGAAGTGTGCGGCAGGAAGGCTTAGTGAATAGAGCACCAGATTCCGAAGTAGACGTGCCCGGGTTTGAGCCCAGACCGCGGCAAATTCTGGACATTACGAGATGAGTACCCAATAAGGACGAAACAGGTCTACTGGATGAATTGCCTTTTACACACTATACAATACCTATTTTATACTGACAAATGTATGTACATAATGGGTCAGGTATTTATACCTAATTTGCAACTTTGATTGAAAAATAATTATCACCACCCGCGCAACCAATGTTTGTTTATTTACATAAATGATTGTTTTAGTTGAAATATTTCTTTTAATAATAGATTTTTTTAAATCACCTTTATCCACGCATACGCTTTCGAGTTTGTCTCACGGAAGACACGATGATAAGTTACGTGTAATGATGGCGAAACAGCTCAAAAAAGTTCTACTGGTCGAACGCTGTTATAATATTGGCTTGTATTCTTGCTAGTAGTGCTCTATTTGCAAATAGTTTTAGGCGTTTGATAAGCATCAATAAATACTCCTGCCCTGTTTTATACTGCCGTCAATGTCGTATTTGCTGACAATCTATCAACGTTTCTCGGTGTGAAAATCGGTGGTGTGGGCTGACGTTTTGGTCTAGAATACACCAACGATTCTGTCCTGACGGAGGAAGAGGATAAAGATCTCCAGAGTGTCATTAATTGAGATTGTGATTTAACCATCTGCTACGCGCTGAAGCTGAACGCATGGAAACGGTCGTCATCGTTGATTTTGACCTGGAGACTAGGACAGAGCTTAACGGCGTCCGTCTGTTTGTCGTCAATGATTTTATCCAGCAATGATTTCTGTTGACACCATACTGATCGGTTTCTATCGATATTTTGCCTCATATGTGTCTTGCTGCTGTTAGGATTAGTACATTTTGCAAACCAATGAGGGGTTGGCCACTAATTTCATTAGGTGAAAAGTCAGAAGTCTCAAACTCGAGCTTTCTGTCTGTCCTCATTTTTTCTTCGAAGACGCAAAGTGCTCTAATTTAGCTGCCAGCGTCTCGGCGGTTTTTTTAATCGATTTATTTCCTGGGTTTGATTTAGAATAGGGCTATCTGAACATTAAGACGCATCACTCCAGAGAAATATATACGAGCTGTTAGGTTAGTTACGACCGTTCTTTAACATGCCATCCCCATCAAACCTGGTTCCTAAACGATGTTTTTTATTGATAAGCGCATTTTTTGAGAAGTTCCATTCCACATGATGTTCGCCAGGCCAAAATTGTACATCCAATTAATTGCTGGAAACTCAGGAGAGTTAGGCAAATCATCTCTTGGCTGAAAACTATTATTCGTTTTATCGATCGCTTGACTGGCTGTATTAAAATCTCATCAGTCAGGAGATACTTAAATGAATAAAAATCTGTGGGCTTTTTACGGCATGCAAGATCCAGGAAAGAGGCCATACTTATGCTGCCTTATTCGCATAGACGCCTCAGGAACCATCTGCGTGAGAGATCGAGATTCTCGTTCTTTTACGTATGCGTGTTCACGCATTCATCGGTATTTCCATTTGTTAGTATGTGATCTTTGATGCATATACGAAAGTTTATCGCGATTGTGAATGCAAAAAATCATAGGCTAGGTAGTAGATTTGAGAAATATAAGTTGTAAAATTTGTCTCACAGGAAATCATGGAAGAAATAAAACCAGCGAAAGTACTATGGTAGAAACAGAAGGCATTTTATATTAAAATGTTTGTTCATCTAGTTTTGGAGAAAATATATACAATCTCCTAGCAAAATCAGGAACGGATCACCTAAATGTTTTGAAGAAGTTATGACTCCTAGCCGTATTCAGTTTAAAGTCTCTAGCTCATCTAGTTTCTTAGAGGATACGATCTTTCACCAACTTCGTATTGCCCAAGCATTGGTTACAGAAAAAATGAATATGCTGCAGTAGACAAAATATAATATTTCTCGTTTTTTAAGTATCTACAGATAATTGAAACGAAAAGGGAATGTCGTGAATGGAGTCGTCTAATCGTTGTTATGCATAACCTTCGATTCTGGCTCATCGGCCGATCATGCTCGATCTGCCTACATTCAATTTGTTTATCCTTGGCGTTGGACAAATTATTTGTTTGAGTTTGTTATTATGTTAAGTAGGGAACATCTGGTTAACATACGTGTGACGTTTCATTAATATTCTGCGCAATTGCGGTAGTATCTTCAATATTATACATCAAACACGAGTTTTATTTTCATGTCTATTCTATCTTAGTTATTCACTATCTATTTAAATGAAACAAGATAAGAGAGTATGAATCTACTGAAGTAACAGGTGTTTATATGTAGTTACTCCAAATTTTTGTAAAATTTAACTTATAAAGAAATCTATTTTATTTGGTATCTTTATTTAAATTAAGTTTGCGAGCTTGAAGTAGACATCAATCCTATTGTATTTAACCAGTCGTTGAACAGCATAACAAAACTACTGCCAGCCGCAACGCACTGACGCGTTTCGACCTTTCATGAAGAGATCAATGGAGTTAAAGTTCTTTAGCAATAAGCTTTACATTTTGTTTTTTGTTACTCACAGTTCCCGAGCATCTTATTATGAAACTGAAAAAATAGTTTTAACACACAACAAGAAGAAAAAGAGGACAGTGATTTGCTGTCAATTGAGATGTTCACTGAATTTAAAATTTCCAGGTGATTCCGCATATAATTAACCCGGTTAATTGCTGAAAGGTTTTAATCAAAGCAAGTGTTACAAGCAAGAAATGGATCCAGAGTAAAACACACTGGAGCATTTAGATTGTTTATGTT
>JAQBSW010012985.1:0-15219 GCA_029291075.1 Eudiplozoon nipponicum
AATATAATAAAGAAACTGTTCCTGTTTCTGATAAAATTTCTTTTTCTTTATGCATATGGAAAGGGATTTCTGAATTTTAACAAGGCTCGCATTCTTAAAGTAACACGACTTTTTAGTAAATAGTAAAATGATCAAAAGATACTTTGCAGGCTGAATTGGATTACTTTTTTTCAATTCGGACGTACAGTAACTTATAATTACGTCGACTGTGCCAGAAGTAGATACTAAAAATTTTTATCAAAATATTTCTTAGCAAGTATAGGAGACGATTACAAAAGAAAAATTAATGACCAGATAGTTATTACATGTAATTTGTTTCTTATTTGCATCAAGTTTGCAAATAATTGTAGCTTTAAAAAGCCGCTCAGAAAACATAAACTAATGAAACTTTCAATAAATGATGCATTGGACAGTTAGTTGTTATACCAGATAACCTCAATGACAGTTCAGATTGTGTTATAACGTGTGATTGACGATGAATTTGCCATGTATTTCGGCCGGCTTAAAATAGGAGTCGTGTTCCACTCAAGTTCGCAAAGCTGATTTGAATAATTGATCTTATCAAACGTCTAATTAAAATTTGCTTCATTTAACAGATTTTTTAGAAAATATATTATGGAACAGCACTAATTCTGACGCTAATTTCTTGAGACGCTCTTTCAAACTATACTGTCGGCAAGGATTTTAATAAACTGATTTCGAATATAATTTGTTACAAAATTTAAAATCTTATACAGTGTAATGGTAAAATTTGACAATATTTCAGATAAATACAGCATAAAAATTAGTCGTCAATGATTTAAATAGTACAGAAAAAAAGATAGATTAACGTGCGAAGTTAAGGTTGAATAAAAACTTGTAATTCGTACATTTAGAATTTTTTAATCGTTTTAATTGTCACACTAATCAGCGCCTAAATGCGTAGGAGTTGATTGATGATTTAATTTTTAACAAATTTAAAAAATTGTTACTTTAAATTTGGATTATACTGCTGATGATGTTGATAGGAATGCCGGAGGCCTTACGTACTGATGGGCGTTGACGATTTTTTAGATAAATTTTAATTGTCAGTTTAAAATCTATTAAATAGTAATTTGAATTTTGATTGGTGTATTCCTATTGAAAGATTCTGGCTTAAAACCGGATTAATGTTGTCAAGGCAATGGCGACACGCATTAGAGTACACAAAACTTAATAAACTGTAATTCCAAAACTGAACAAAATCAACAATGTGCAAAAATAAGGCATATACGTGATGCAAAAAATTTCTATTTTTAAAGCAGTTCATGTATACAAGAAAGTCGAAAATGTCTACTATATAAAGCATTATAATTTTTATAGACTATGATATACAGTACAATACGCTTATTTTTGTATTAGATTTTGAGCACTTAGAAACAAATTAGTTCATATAGAGCCTGGAGGATAAACAAAATTCAGTGTGAACGAAAGATATACTCTCATGCGCACATTCGTTTCGTGCTCACTGGCGACTTATCAGTAAAAGCCGTTATTACAGCATCGTATCGGCTATATATTTCGACAATGAGCATGAGACATTTGGACGGTACGATGTCCTACATTTCCACATGCCTTGACTAGATATATATTTATAATATGGCGCTGTACGAACCAATACTAATGAGTCGCCTTTAATCGCAAAACTAATGTGCACATGAGATTATAGCTTCCGTCCATGCTGAATTTGGTCTAACTTTCTCGTCATATTTGAACTAATATGTTACTAAATACGCAACACCAAATACACAATGCATATATATTAGCTCTCCGCAACAAATAGTACATGAATACCACAACAACGTCGTCTTAACTTTTCCTATAAGTTTTTAAAATTTATTGTTATATGAATTTAAATTCAATTACAGATTATCGGCGCTAACTAACTGATCTATGCCATACAACACAGACCTGATTTCAAATCATTATATATCTTTTATATTTTAGTAAAAAATAGTTATTGAAATTGAAATATTTTTTAAAACTATTCATTCTAAATGAAAACAGATAACTTATTATAATAAGAATAGATTTGATTTTACTTTTGCGACATATTCATGGCTCGACGTAGAAGTACACGACAATGTGTACCACAATTTTTTACTTGGAAAAAATATTAATTTAATGTCAATAAATTTCTTATTAATTCACGATTATGGGCAACAATGTTTTTTGGCTTTCTGGAATGAAACCTAAGTACACCCATTCAGATAGAGTATTAAGTGACTTATTCGAAATTACACAATATCAAAAAAAGAAAAGAATTTTAAGACAGAATGTGAAAAACTTCGTTACGTCACGTAGATAAAATCTCCTTAACAAAAATCCTATCTGTAATTATTTTAGAGTTTCTTATAAGCTGCATAATTTTTATTAAGCCTGTGTATTTCAAATTTGTTATCTTAAGATTTGATTAAAACTGTAGCTTCCTTATTTTGGCTGTAATATATTTCTAATTGTTTGAACTTTTGGGATTTGCTAGGCGTTTTCCCTTATCATAATGCAATATTTTCATTTTCTTTCACTATTGCTCGCTGTTTTAATATTCCATCTTGTAATTTATTTCAAACTCATCTTTTTGAATGTAATCTTGATACAGGAAAGGATCGACCAGGAATCCAAACCTGACTATTGCATTTCGGGCATTCGCTAAACTGTAAATGGCTGCCATATGAGCTCCACCTAAGGGAAAAATAGACTAACCAAGTTACATTAGTTAGTATATCACTGAAAATTGTGTGTAGTGTAGTGTGCGTCAAGATGACGCAGTGTTTAGAGCACGAGATTCCGAAGCAGACGTGCCCAGGTTCGAATACTGTCCGCGGCAAATTCTGGCCAGTAAATGATGAGTTCCCAATAAAGACTAAACCGTTCTACTGGATGAATTGCCTTTTCTACACTACAAAATTCTTAGTTTATACTGGCATATGTAAGTAATTAATGGCGCAGGTGCTTTTATCAAGATTGCAACCTTGATTATAACAATTGTTATCACCGCCCGCGCAACCAATGTTTGTTTAATTATATGAATTTTCATTTCAATACCACTTGCCCATGTAGTGTGGTGATTGTACAGTAATGACTGATTTTTCATGGTTAGTTGAAATTTTGGGGTGTAAATGGATGCCATATGAGCTCTACCTAAAGGTAAAATAGACTAATCAAGTTACATTTGTTAGTATATAACTGTAAATTGTGTGTAGTGTAGTGTGCAGCAGGGTGGTTTAGTGGTTAGAGCACCAGATTCCGAAGCAGACGTGCCCAGTTTCGAGCACTGTCCGCGGCAAATTGTGACCAGTACATGATGAGATCCCAATAATGACGAAACCGATCTACCGGATGAATTGCTTTTTCTGCACTATACAATACTTAGTTTATAGAGACAAATGTAAGTAATCAATGCGTCTAGAGCGCAACCTTGATTATTTTATAAGGAGGAAATATGTTTAGATTATGCCGTGTATTTGCGTCGTTATACAGTTTCTTTTTTAAGCCAAAAATATTATACAGTTATCCTGTTCAGCTGAGAAAAAAATTGCATGAAATGGCAAATACAGTTTGTCAAGAAGACATGGGTCGTCTTTAATAGGCATTCAAAATAAAATTTCCAGAATTTTCCTAGTTCTTATCCGCATCATAGTGCATTTGCCTAATTATATTGATAATCATCTAACAAGCAAACAAGACCACGCTTTATAGAAAAATTTTATTATATACAAACTTTTTGATCAGTCAATCCTCCAAACCGATTTTTTATTTGGCATTCCTCATAATCTAAAATTATTGCTACAAAAACCCATGTCAATTCATCTATACACACACATACACAAACATATGTATATATATATATATATATATATATATCCATTGGAAACCCAGAATTTGTATAAATGAAAGATTTTAGGTAATGTTTATTAATCTCAGAAATATATATATATATATATATATATATATATATATAAACTATATATATATATTACCGTAAACAACAAGCAATCGAAATTAATTTTCCACCAGCATGAAATTTAGTCCAATGACCACGAAATCCATGAACCTTTATGAGTATTTTGTAACCTAGCAAATACACTCATTGTGAACCGGTATCAAAACACAATCGATTGGATTGGCAACAGACTGAAGTTAACAAATCTGTGAAAAAAAGGCAACACTAACATTATTAACACTGAATGAAATTGCCCAAAGTGTTTGTACACTGAAATCTGCGTAACTTAAGTTGTTATCAAGCAAATAAAATATAACTCAACAATACGACACGAGAGACGACGTACAGAGAAAAATCAAAAGAACACTCACAAGCCAATAAAGCAGAAGCCTTAGCCAAATTCAAAACGTCAAAACTAGAATAACTTCATCATAAACATCACTTTGTTATACAATAAAACTGATCTGAACGCACACAGAGACACATAACGAATTAAAATAATATATAAACACGAACTCACCTCGAACTAGCCTATAGTTACCGTATAGAAATATAAGTAAAATTGAAATTCGGACTAATGTTCTATCCCTTTATTACATGAACCCCTTAAGCGGATATAACTGAAGGATATAAAAGTGCCGATTTTTATCTAGAAATAAAACAACCATTATTCAATATGAAAATAACATTGATTACGAGAGCGGTGTTCAAAATGATTCGAATCAAGGACGTGTTATTGATATAAACACCAATGCCATTGTATATAAATTTACTATCATAAACTAAACATTATATAATGAAAAAATGGTAAATCCTCTAGTAGAACTGTTTGTCCTTATTGGGATATCTTAAAGTATTCAAGAATTTTTTGGCGGATAGTGCTCAAACAAATGCGTCAACCTACCGCAATCGACATACAATTTTTAGTGATATAATAAATTGTTTTTGGTTAAACTTTCTTTCTAATAAAGCTTATAGGGCATTGCTTTTAAACCAAAAATTTGACAAGCCACCCCCAATCGGTCATTATATAGCAGAAATCGCGATACCTGCAGAAGTGGTATTGAATTGAACATTGGTATAAAAAAACAACCTCTGATTGCCCGAGCGTTAATAACATTTATTTAAATCAAGGCAACGAGTTTGATATACATACAAATCTCAATGTGTAAACAGTAATCATATTAAACTAAGAATAGTATAGTGTAGGGCTATAGAGATGCCGTTTGGGCGCAAACAAAAAGAAAAGCAAACCACAAATATTGTATGTAATTGAATATTATGTTTAGCGTGCAGCAATGTGGCGCAGGGAACGCAGTCATTGATTCCCCAAAAGTCGTGTCCAGCCTCATCTCATATCTGCTGCAAAGTTCCCAACCATTATCAAACCGGTCTACTGGACGAATTGCCTATTGTATATTTTACGATACTAAGTTCATATTAACAAAATAACATGATGGAAATGGTGTTCTTGTCCAGCTAACAACCACTTTTTAAACAATTTATATCACAAACAGCGCGATCGGTGATTGTTTAAATATATAAATTTTCTATTAAACGAAACTTTCAAAGACAGCATATTTTCTGATTTATAATGTCAGATTTTGGGTGGTTAGTTGAGTGCCATTTATTCTACACATAAGATAAAGACAGATTAAAACTATAAATTTTTATGTTTATAAAAATTGTTTGTAGATTGTGGCAGGGCGCAAATTCAATAGAGTTACAGTCCCGATGTCAACGTGTCCAGTTTCAAGCACGGTCCGTTGCAATTCATGAAACGTAATTGAAATGTTCACAATGAGTACGAACTTGGTTGTCTGGACGAATTGCCTTTATTACCTGACACAATCCTTCGATTATACTGACAATATACAACGATTAAAATACTGCCATTGTACAAGAATCTACATAAATTCCTCAAGCGGCATGCTGCATGTAGTATAATGGGAGATCGAAATTATCTAGTGAGAATTTTAGCTATTAAGAGATTCCAAATATGTTCCACATCTAGGAAAGGCTAATAAGAAATTTTCAGTTGGTATATGTCCTTTAATTTTGTGTAGTATGCGATACAGGTGGCACTGTTGATATATTCCCAAAAGCTGAATCATATCTGCCAAGATTCGAGCTTTGTCCGCAGCAAATTCTGGACATTACTTAAAGATTTCTCATTAAGGGCAAAATCTGACTTCTCTATTAATCGCCTTTTCTACATTATCCAATGCTTTATTTAAAAGTATTAATTTAAAAATAAACAGATTAGTGTTTATATTTTGCAGAACAGTTTTAATATGAATAACAGTAAACACGGCCGCGCAATCAGTAATCATTTAATGTTATAAATGTCGAATTCAATAACACTTACGTAAATAATGTGATGTTAGTTCTATAATTGCAGATCGTGAGTAACTTATTGGAACTTAAAGACTAATATGATGTCATATAGGCTCCACATAAAAGAAAGACTAACGAAGTATTTCTGTTATTACATAATTGGAAAATCTGTTTATTTTCCAGCTAAGTGACAAAGATGAGAGACTCAGTGACTCAGATAAAAACATGCCAGAGTTCAAACTCTGTCCGCGACAAATTCCAGTCAGTATTTTAAGAGTTACCAGTGATGAATAAAATGTTCAATAAAAGGACTTACATTTAAAATCTGGTGATTTAAAAAAAGTATGCTGAAAAAAACCTATAATCAAAATCGTACCATTAGATAACAAATAAATGAAGCTGCTCCAAGTGCCATGTTATTAGTTTGATAATGCAAGATCGGGTTTGGCAAGTGAGAACTCTAGCTAATGAAAAAAGATACGTTTGACTCTATGTTCAAATTGTGTGTAATATGCGATACGAGCGTCGGAGTGGATAGTGTCACAGACTCTTCAGCATAATTTCTTGGATTCGAGTCCCGTCCGTACATGAAGAATTCCAAATAAGGATGTATTCGGTGAACTGGATGAATTTCCTTTACTTCCTGATGCAATGTTTAGTTTATACACAGTACCTGTAAAAAACATCCTGCAACTAGACTATATATATATATATATATATATATATATATATATATATATATATATATATATATATATGCTAATATTAAACTAAATAGATCAGTTTACCATTAATCAACCAGACCTACAAATTATTTGAATTATAGCAATTTAATGTTTTTTCAATATAACTTATTCTGAATTCGCTGCTGTTTTTTTAAATTATTGACAGATTGATTAGTCAAGATTCAAATTTATGAAAATATACTATGTAAAATACTATCTAATGTCTAATGGTTATCCAAAAAAAGTGGTTTCCAATTATTAATAAGAGAAACCCAAATAAATAGTCGAACTGAGCGTTAGAGTTGAAAGCAATTTACCTGAACATCCCATTAAATATGGTTGCAGTTTCTCGCACGCCACCGAAGTAATTTTAAGGGAGGCAAACACGCACTTTTAATGCAGCTAAACTAAGTGTGTAAGGCTATACCAGCAATTAAAATGGAACAGCCGTTAAAGAAGATCTCACATAATTTTTACCAATATACATGCGTTAGCTTTTGATCAGCTAATGTAGTCTGATTGAACGGACAGTTAATTATTTGAATGAAAGAACATCGCAATATAAACGGCTATATCGAATAAAAGGATGAATAAATTCTGCAATGGAGCAATATATTTTGCATCTCTGACTTAAGATCTACATATGTAGCATTTATGATAATTGCGCAATGGCATAACTGAAATGTGTTACCCACAAACGAAGTTCTATTGATAAATACACTACAGCCAGATTTATGATAGCAGAAAAAGCATGTTTTGGGTATTGAACTTGAACTGGAATTGACGAACGCATTTGATGGGTTCCACGTTTAATTTTCAATAGATCTATAATTATATACTTTCTTTTGGAAACACATGGGAATAATTTGAAAATGAAACGTTTCTTGAATCTGATAAAGTTTCTTTTTATATATACACACTGATAGAGTACCATGTATTTTATTATAGTTCGTCTTAGAAAAGAATATATATATATATATATATATATATATATATATATATTCATTATAATGTCCACTGCGTTGAATATTACACAATATACTTTTTATTAGGAAGAGAAAACATACAATAACAAAGTGGATACTGGCTTTTTTATTTACCGAATAATAAACTTCACTTTACAATCTTTTATCTACACATATAAATCCCGCATATTGATTTGATTGTGTAAGTGGCAACTAGTCTGATTTTCCGTTTTACATCTGTTTACTGTTTAGGATGGTTTGTAAGTGCATATGTGTTTGTCTGTTCACGAGTCGAAGTCATTCTCGTTTTATTGCAGAGTGATGTCTGAGATCTGGCCAGTTTTGTATCGATGGGCTTAGTTTTAATCAGCTGTTAGCTTTGTAGGCTGTTACGATTACAATTTTTCTTTTTCTCTGTATGTCGTTATTTCTTTCATTTTTTTCCTGAATTTTGTTCTGTCGCCATGGTTACAGCACAGAGTTTGCGGATTTTAGTGTTGATTGTTCATATTGCTTTTGCTGTTCACAACGATAGTAAGGCCGTTTATTGAGTTATTTTTTATTCTCCACTTCGTGGTCAATCTGATTCAATTTTTGTTGAAGCGGGTCTAGTTTGGGCTTGTCTGGACGTTATTATTATATTTATGGCATTTGTGATTCCTGGCCAGTCGATTAAAATATCATATTGGTGATACCCTTAAATTTTTAAGGCTCGTGGCCTGTTTTTTTATATTCACAGATGTGTACATAAAACAAATTTCTGTTTTGATTTAGGAAGAAGCAATTGATCAACTTAATCCAGCAACATTTACTGCATAAACTAATTTAAAAAGGCTTGACACAGTCGGTTAATTCAACTATATCCGATCATATATTTGAAACGAAGCACCTAGCTAATTCGATCAATTTCTCAAGTATACACAAAGCAAAATCCAAAAGATATTAATACATTTCTGTAATTCGTTATAGAAAACGACAAGCAGCCGACCTAAATATTCATACTTTTCACTAACGAGATATTTTAATAGACTGGCCACGAATCACAAAACCCAAAAGAAATTTTCTAGCATCCAGTCAAGCCCAAACACTTAATGGAACGGCCCCAACAAACATTTGATCGTGTTAGGTGTTGCGAACCTAGTAACACATTAGTTCAGTTGTGACCAGAAGGGTGAACCAAAGACAGCATGAACGGAAAGTATAATTTCATGCACATTCTTTTCGTGCTTACTGGAAACTCGTGAGTAGGAGCCGGTATTACGCCCTTTAACCACTATATATTTGGTCGAAGTATGTGGGATATAAGGACGGTACAAACTTCAAGACGAATGTGTGAACCTATAGTAGTGAAGCTAACATTAAATAAAGTCTCGAAAATGAGACTTCCACGCTAACTCATTCTATTATATATATATATATATATATATATATATATATATATTATAGGTGATTTAGCGTGGAGTCATTCGAACTTTATGTGATGTTAACTTCACTACTGCCGGCTTCCGTCCTATTATCCCACATTCTTCTACCAAATATATAGTGGTTAAAGGGCGTAATACCGGCTCCTACTTATGAGTCGCCAGTAAGCACAAAACGAATTTGCATGAGATTATACTTTCCGTTCATGCTGCCTTTGGTTTATCCTTCTGGTCACAACTGAACTAATTTGTTACTAGGTTCGTAACACCTAATACATACTTGCATATATATTAGTTCTCCGCAACAAACAGTATTTAGCTGTTTCATCGAATTGGCCAAAATAATGCAGAAGAAAAGCCACCTGCATTTACGGTAACACAACCAATGTTATCAGTGAAAGAAATTTCAAAGTTATATAAGCATTCAACACTGCAAACCGCACACCATGCACTCTTTCCAATGGGACAAAACAAAATTGCGGAACAAGGCGACAGAAACAATGGCATTCGGAAAAAAGCAACCTTACACGTAAAAGCTGGTTAACGCAAAATATATCAAAACAAGAATAAACACGTCTGAGACATCACGATTCATTACAACGAGAATGACCTTTGCATACACACAGACACCGACGGACTCATACGCGAAGGCTCTAAGAAATAAAAATGGAATGGAACCAAAAAATCAAACTCGTTACCACCAGCATAACTAAATGAAAATCAAGATATGTATACATGAAATATTTTAAGGTGAAAATTAGTATTTTCGAAATAAATGTCCATTATCCACTTTTTATTATATGCTTTTTATCTTCCTAATAAAAATATACTTTTTACAATATATATATATATATATATATATATATATATATATATTCTTTTTGGAATAGAACTTGTTAATTTCGAAATAACATTTCCGAAAACAAATTTTATCAGATAAAGAACTGTTTCTTTCTTGCATTCTTCTTGTGTATCTACAAGTGAATATCTCTTAATATATAAATTGAAAGGCGAAGCAACATATTTAGACATTCTTTATAATGTCCATGACCTTTGAATAATAAGTAATTTGTTTTTTTAAGATGTGAAAAAATTAAATGCCAAATTTTATGCTTATTGTGGATAATGGCCGATTAATTTCGAGATTACTCAACTACACATTATTATCTTTCATTTCTGTAATTTGGGGTTTTTATTTGATTAAGTGAATGCCATCTTTTATTTAAGTCACGTTTGCCAGTTGACCGGTACAATCTTCTATATGAACGTGTATTAAAGCAGTAGTAGGGTAAATTTAGCAATGTGACTTCAATCCATCTCACAATGAAGAAGACCTGCTTAATCTTTTCAGTGTACCATCAATATTATTCGAGGGCCTAGTTTCACCAAAGTTCAGAATTAATGTTTACTGATCGCATGCAATTATATGCAAAATCATAATTCTCTGGTCTTTATCAACGTTAATTTGTACAGTTTCGGAATAAGCATGATAACTTTAAATTAAATATGCTTGGTTTTTGTAATTGGCAATTTGTGAATTCTGACATACATGTACATATGCAATTATGTCTATCATGTCATGTATGCAATAGTCTTATCGAAAATAAATAATAATAAACAGCAGCTATAATTAACAAATCGCGAAAATTTACTGACATATGCATTCCATCCTTACGGCTTTTATTTAGCGGGACTCACCTTTCTTTCATATACTTTATGACCAAATATGTACTGGGTACAGCATGCGTACCAAATAAAATTATATTTAAAGATTTAATGGTCCGCAGATTTATTTAAATCAGTTTTGGGGAGTAAATATGGTTTTTCGTTATAAAATGCTCAAAATAATGGCTTCGCTGCTCAAAAATTTCGTTTGAAAATATTTTTTTACGCAAAATGATCAATTTTAACGTTCATATTTAAACACAATATCCAAAAGTATTTTAGAAAAATCGAGACGCGAATCGATGGCATTTTGTTTCATTTCCAAAGAATCCAAAATGAGGCTTCTGATTTCTATGGAACTGAAAAAAGACTTCAACTAACATTTTATGAATTCAATATAACTGTCAGATGCCACGATTTGACATGTTCATTTTAATTATTATGAACTAAATTGGCTGCATGACAAGTAACATACTATAGTTTGTGTCAGGAAGTTAAAAATTGGCAAGGCATACCAGAGTATAAAAAATCATTCTATGACAAAATTTCAAAATTGATTAAATTTTAACACAAAACGGGAAATAACTGTAGACAATTAAATGCCCCATGAAAAGAATTTGAATCAAAATTTTAGTCTAATTACTTAAATAGGGATTTAAATGCATCCATTTCGGTAAATACATAAAGAGGTAATGAAAAAAATTTAAATATATATAAATATACCTTTATAAATATAGCCATATGTTTATATTTAGAAACATGGTGATCAAATATATATATATATATATATATAGATAATTTAAAATTCAAAATTCTGAGTCACATTTTAGATTTTAATCTGTTTCCGTTATGTTTTGAACTGATGCTTTGTAAAATAGTATAATATGGTAAATTTAGGCGTCTGTACTAATGATGGGCATATACTTCCATTTGAAAGTCAAAGTACACTTTGGTGTACAAAGTTGAAAAGAAATTTTATCAGGTACGAGACCCAAGTCTTTAAAACATTATACTGAAATTTCTTAAAACTAGCACATCACACACACCCATAAATATATATATATACATATATATATATATATATATATATATATATACATATATTGAAACACGAGAAAACTTGGAAGGCGATGAAATTAAAATTTTATTTTCGTCGAATATACGCTAGCGTTCGGCTTATATGTTCAATCCATCAGTTTACTAAACGAATATTTTAAAAAAGTGATCCAAATTAAGTTTGAAATGGAAAACGGTATCGTGGTACATGATTATTATCTTTTCTTAGTGTAATTTTAAATTGTGCTTATTTACTGTACATGTTAAACCTCTTTTCAATGTCATCAATATTCTTTTCTGCCGTTATTCAATTCTACATTATTTGGCCTGCTTTCACAAGTCGTATGGTAAACAATTTTATTAGTACTTTTTAGAAGAAACTATGCACGAAACCTTTTATTTGTGAAAGCATCTAGTTTATACCAATGCATAATTATTTAATGTGCAAATGCGGACAAAAGTTAGGGGAATCAAATTTGGCAGGCTCTGAGTAAGCACCACGAATACTTCATTTAATTAGAAGCACAAAATTGCACAACTACCGTCAGTAGCTCGTACTGACGCGTCTTGAATCTTAAAAGTCATTATTGTGGCAAATCGGTAGAGTGAAAAACGACAATCGAACCGGAATATATCTTTTAAGACAAGCAAATTTAAATGTGCACCACTCACTCAAAACAATCTGGCACATATTGTATTTAGTTAGAAATGCCGACTACAAATGTTCTATTCAGTAACGAATATAAAATGTTAGCAACTTTTGCCACATTTTTCCAAGCTGTACTATTAATCAATATTTTATTGCTTGCATGGTATTTCCATTTCCCAAGATCTATTTAGCCTACTAAAGATAAACACCAATCTGATGTATTTCTCTGTTGCATTAACTTTCACATAAGATAGTTATAGCTTTTCGCTTTTAAACAGAAAAGGCTAAAACTGGTATTTTTTATGCTTGGTAGTAAATTGGATTTAAAACAAAGTTTGTTAATGCACAAGTGCGGCAAACAGAACATTTTGGTCGGTAAACACACTCGTTTTTAGCTATGGGTCATTTGTGAATGACGTCAAAATGGTGGATTCAATTTCATAATAAAAAGACAATGTCGCGTGCCAGATTGAACTTGAAGTACTCAAGCGAAAATTAATTAAGGCGGTAAAATAAATTTTAAGCCTATACGATGAGTAAAATTGGAAGCATATTTAGTTTCTGAAGCCCATCGCCTACTTATATCAGAATTTTTAAATAGTGATTTTTAATTAAATTGTTTAGTTTCATTAAAGCCGGATTTTTTCTATGCAAAAATGATGGTAACGCCATAAGTAATACCTATGTCAGTTTATTTTCATAAACTGAGTGCATAAAAATTTATTGAAAATTATTATAGAATAGATTTTTATATTACTGATCCTACTAAATAGAAATATAATTTTTTATTGGAAAACAATACCGGCATCAACCTTCTTTGTAATTTTATGCCTTTGTTTAAAATTTCGCCCGCTTGTATAATTGATTTTATGGCAGTATAGTTATTGGCTTTTTCCGAGTTCTAAATATATGCAATTTATTATTTCATTAAGCTAAGTTCAGTGAAAAATTTATGTCATGATATCCAATTTCAATTCATATTTTAACATTTAAAATGATTAACCAATAAACCATGATCACTGTTAGATTTGGATTTTTGTAGCAATTAAAATATAACACAAAGACTAAAAAAATATCAAATCACTTGGCGATTAATTTTATTTACCTTACACTGAAGATACTCTGTTAATTTTGAAATAAATGCTGGCAGCCCCAAATTATTTCATACATACGTGTACATGGCATCGGTAAAACTGTGAAACAAGAAATCTACTCCTGAAATTTTGTTTGTTTGAGCCAATTTCATGAAAGTAGCCAAGGCAGGTTTGTATCATTTTCAAACATATTTATCGCATGAAATTATAAAAATACTTGTGCTTCATATCAACTACCTGGACGTTTAACAATAAACTACCAAATTACTAGACTTTGTTGCAAAATGTTTCTTTATTGGCCATTTTGTATAATATATTTACATTGCTAATTTATTAAGAGATTTTTAGGTGTTAATTATCGAAATCAGACTCGTATTTAAACGCCAGGAGTTCTAACAAATAGTAATTTTAAACATTCTTCATTTATTTTTATCCGTACAACAATAATTTACAAAACATTTCCAAATAGGCTCTATAATGTCATGCTAATTAGGTGTGAACCCTAATATATTTTTTTATTTCAGTATTAATCAATTAATCGTATTATGATTTCACATTTCGAATGTACAAAATTAAATATATCACGACGAATTAATTATAATAATTATGTAATACAAGTTTATGCATGGTTTTCATTGTTCCAAGTTATTACTAGTATAAATACATGGAAATCCAAGCTTAACTTTTAATAGAACACTCTAAGATAATAACAGGCAGATTCTACAGGTATAAATGTCCATACCTATGAAAAGTTATTTAAAATTTGCTAACTTTCGTTTAGCTTTTATAAATGAAATCTGTTCATTTATATTTTCATTGAGATCTCTTTAAATTGAATATCCTTGAGGTAACACAATAATATTCAACGTTTCTCTCGTGTATTCCAATTAATAAACATTCAAAAATTATTTCCCGGTTTACATCGAGTACAGTTTTTGTCAAAATGCATGAAAATTAATTTCTTGTGTAACGACACAAATCAATCGCCGACATATTGCGTAAATTAAATTCAAATTTATTTACGTTGCACCAATGAGAAAAAAGCAAAATTGCCGTTTAACCACGTTTAACCACGTTTAACCAATAGTGTGCAAGTAGACATATTGCATGCTATTTAAGCACGGTAATTTACCATGCAAGTCAGTTGGTCGTATCTGCGTTCTGCCTCGTGTTACACATGTGCGTGCTGTCGGCTGTCAATAACTACGCTGGATATTGATTTGTTTCACCAACAATTGGCAACATTCGTGACTCACCGTGTTACTCTTCAACCAGCAAGACGAGCCAATTAATGCAGAACTTCAACCAAGTTGTCCACTCGTGATAACAACAGCAGGAACCACAAC
>JAQBSW010012986.1:0-15218 GCA_029291075.1 Eudiplozoon nipponicum
TATATATATATTATAGAGTGAGTTAGCGTTGAATTCGCATTGTCGAGACTTTATATGATGTTAGCTTCACCACTGCAGGCTTACAAATTCGCCTACGAGATTGTACCGTCCTATTTTACCACAATCCCCACCCAAATAGATAGGCGTAATACCGGCTCCTACTGATGAGTCGCCAGCAAGCACAAAACGAATGTGCACGAGATTATACTTTCTGTTGGTTTATCCTTCAGGTCATTATTGAATTAATTTTTTATTAGGTGAGCAACACGAAATACATAATTGAATATATATTAGTTCTCCGTAAACACATTATCAAAATGTTATATATATATATATATATATATATATATATATATATATATATATATATATATATATGTATATATATATATAATTGAATGATGTTTACCACGCAATGAGATAACTGATATATATCAAGGCCAGATTGTGTGGATTAACTATAGTAACGGGTGTTCCAAAATAGGTGAACTGTAACATATATTGAAATCAATCATGTTGGTAATATGCATCGACTCGACAACCATAGTATTGGTATCATGTAATCCTTCTGTATTATAATGTTGGTATCGGGTACTGACACAATAACCATAGCGTTGGTATACTTTGCAGGCCCGAAATGTATATTTTATAGAGTGAGTTAGCGTTAAAGTCGCATTTTGAGACTTTATATGATGTTAGCTTTACTACTGTAGGTTTACACATTCATCTAGGAGATTTTAACGTCCTATTTTCTCACATTCCACACCCAAATATGTAGTGGATAAAGGCGTGATACCGGCTCCTACTGAAGAATCGTCAATAAGCACGATACGAATATGCACGAGGTTATATTTTCGTTAGTTTATCCTTCAGGACATTATTGAATTAATTTGTTACTAGGTGTGCAACACATATATAATTGCGTTTATATTAGTTATCCGCCACAAATAGTGTCTAAATCTTAGAACTTTATAAGTTTGTGTTATGTTCTATGTAATGAAGAGGGGAACGAGCGTAGATTCTCAAAATGTTCCATAAATTCATGGTTTTCTAGATATCGCTGCATTTAAAACAGAATGTTTTTAAAAATAAATTGCAATTTTTGACACAATGCTCTGCAAACAATGATTTTCTTCAAACGCTTGTATTATTTTAATGGAGCCCTTTGGTAAAATTTAATTGATTATTTCGGCCTTTTAAATCCTTTTATATATGATATATATATATATATATATATATATATATATATATATATATATATATATATATATATATATATATAAAATATATATATACATATATATATATATATATATATATATATATTTATATATATATTTATATATTTGTATAAATGATTTATATTCTGGGTAGGAAATGTTTATTTATTTATAATATATTTTCAACTGCCATTGCGAATAATTGGTAAATTTAATTTAAATTGGTGCTGTATATGCAAAATTATAAAATTTAATTCTTTTCAAATGTAGACCAGTTAAAGAATCAGTTTCCAATTATTTTACATGGTATCCTTCCAATTTGCGCTTAATAATAAATTTTCTGACATGAATAGCAACAACTAAAAAATGTTCAGCTAGTATATATTTGAAAACAAACATGCATACAAGCATTGGCCTTTTTTCTGCTTGTTGAAGCGAAATATTAGAATTTGGCGAATCGTGATATTGTAGAATTCCCAATAATTTGTAGGCCCAGCGTGCATCTCATTCTAAGCACCCTAAACATCCAATTTGCTCCTACGTGTTTCCATAGGTAGCTGACGAATTCTTGATATTGCCATGGTTACTAATTTAATTGCGTGATGAACTCCGAATTAGTATATAAGGCAAACGTATTTTGCATTTATTCCAATGCCGCGTTTTGCGTACGCGGGTAGCAGCTTTGCACGGACAGTTTCACAAAGATCCGATTGATCACAATTTCCAATTTTGTTTTGTCTTTGATCGGGTTGAGTTTTTATTCGTTCCAATGGAAATGCGGTTCTATCACATCTTTGTTTACTGGCGACGTTTCGGTGCCTACTTTCCAGCACCATCCTCAGGCAACTATACACAGTACAATACTCGCAATAGCAGATTTAAGCAAATTTGGTAACCTCGTTCCAAAACCATTCTATTTATATATATTTTTTGACTCAACACTAGTTTTAATCATAGAATTTGTCTTAGTAACTAAACTCAATATATAACTATTTGTAATTAGCAGACCAATCCTTACCTCAGCTATCTCAAATTCCCGGTATACATAATCTCATCTCGTATGCAGAATATTGTAGGGGAAAGAGACAGTATCGAACCGTTTCTTATTTGTTATAACTGTATTGCTACTATGTCACGGTAATCAAAATTTTAAAAATGCTAAAACTAAAACCTTGACTATCATATACTGTATTTTATTTAAAGCCGGGAACTCTAAATCTGCTATTGTGATCAGTGTTGTGTTGCCTGATGATGGTGCTGGAAAGTAGGCACCGAAACGTCGCCAGTAAACAAAGATGTGATAGAACCACATTTCCATTGGGACGAATAAAAACTCAACCCGATCAAAGACAAAACAAAATTGGAAATTGTGATAAATCGGATCTTTGTGAAACTGTCCGTGCAAAGCTACTACCCGCGTACGCAAAACGCGGCATTGGAATATTTTAAGCTGGCACTCCGACAAAATTCAAAAAATACTTGAGTATTTTGCATTTGGTTGCGTTTGGTTGATCTTCCAGTTAATTATGTGGCCATGTGTCTAATTTCTAATTATTAGGCATATAATTCTTTTGAAACCTCAGTATATTTAATATTTTAATCACATTCCTTTAAAAGAACATACATATATTTAGGCTCATTTGATTCAAATGAATTATTCAGTTAAAAGTTTAATGTTAAAATACTAAATTAAAAAAATCGTACGGCTCTAAGTTTACATTAAATCCAAGAATAATAATAGAAAATCCTAAATTTATTACATGACAAGTTTATTTTTTTTAAAAAAAACCTTTTGTACTTATTGTCGAATTTTGACAAATTTTCAATAAATAAGGACACATTCCTTCAATCAAATAAAGTGCTATCGTTTGACCTAATTTTGACTGAAATATAAATGTACGCATTTTCGGTTATATTAAATATAAATAGAATTCAATTTTGTTCGCGATGATTTAAAAAACTTATACTAATTAACCTATAAAATAAATTGTAAATTACTCAATTGTCAATTACTCATATCAAAATACCTAACCATGAAGGAAAATTTTTTACTCAATAAAAATTGAGAACGATCAGTTTTCAACCATATATAAATATAAAGACTAAACAATAATTATGTAATTAAATGTAAACGGGCGTGTGTCTACAATTTTCTTTAGCCGCCAAAACATCGTTGAATTTAAACAATACACTTCGCTGTACATTATATCCAAAATATTACTGATGATAATCATTACGTTTCTTGTACGTTTGCATGGCTATAATTATCTATGATTTGGATAGGGCACTCAATTTTACTTAACGCTTTTAACAATTCCGATGAACAGTGACAGTATGTTTCATTTGAGGAATTCAGTCAATATATGTGGGATATGTAGACTGTGCTAAACCAGACTTCACGGATAATTTTATTTTGAAACGTCATCCTAACACAATGCAGTGAAAAGAGTTTCAATCATTGATTTGTTGTACATACATTATTAAAGCTATTTATTTATAATTTTCCAAAATTTTTTACACCGTATTGCGTTTGAATTTTACGATTCAAATATAGATTTCCCCATCGGCAGCAAAGAAATTTGTGAGAGACAAAAACGCTGGCTTTTCAGTTCGGAAAGTATAAAATCGATACTTACCGAATTATCACCAGGAGAATTCAGAATTGCCTTATATTAAGCGCGAGTCACATTTAAATAATGTGATACTAATTTGGCTATTTTTTCTTAATTACCCATAAGCATATAGAATAGAATTCATCTTTGGTAAAAATTTCCATATCGAAAGGTCGCTTCAAATGCGTGTATATTTATATACATATTTACTTATATATGAATATATATATATATATATATATATATATATACGCATTTTTGTATGCCATTTAAATTACAGACTTGCTCAAGAATTAATTGCGGTTATGTTGGTAAAATTTTTACAAATTCTATTTTAAAATTTTGTATTGCGCTGAGAAATAAAGTGCTGTGTTAATGTGCAACTTAAATACATGAGGCTAGAAAATCTTTCTCTTCGGGACGGTGTAGAAATTGCGCAACCGAAATTTAAAGTTGATTACAACGATATCTAGCCTATATATCATGTTTTCTGTAAATTAAATATTCATTATTGTTTCATCCTTTTTAGCCAGCTTGCCGTTTTGTTCCAGTGGCTTTTCTGGAGGTTTTGATGCCCATAAATGTGTGTAACCAACAGTAATTATGCAATGTTGTGCGACTAGTTACCCACAAATAGATTACTTTTGATATCCGCTATCTCCTATGCACATTTTAGACTTGGTCAAGAAAAAATGGATAAGTGGTTGGTACAATCTAGTATACGATTGTACATTCAAGTTATACTTTAGCTAATTTAATATAAAGTTGTCGGAAATGCGACTACAAAGCCATCTCAATATATATGGCAAATGTTTAAAAAGCTGAGCCTCTACGAGGATTTAAAGATATGCTCAGTTTCACCAAAATTGAGCAATTCAACGAATGACAAACACCTATTTCTGCAGCATATACATACAATCTGGTAGACATTAAATAGAGTTAACAAATAATGTCGTAATCATGAGATAATTCAATTGAATATATCACAGATATAGATTATTTTTGGCTGAAAACTGATATATATATATATATATATATATATATATATATATATATATATACAGTTACGTATTATGTATTTTTTACCTCTTAAAAAATGTGTCCAATAAGATCGAGTGAGATCAACCGTAACAACAACAGCGGCACCATCAATAAAAATAATGGGAATAAAATAACTATAAATATTTTTAAATAATAATAATTTTACATCTACTATAAATAATAATAAAAATAATAATAATAATAATAATAATAATAATAATTATTATTATTATTATTATTATTAGTAGTAGTAGTATTATTAATGTTTTTATTATTAATATTGTTATCATTATTTATTTTTCATTTCATTTTCATTATTTTGAGTACTGTTAATATTTTATTTTTCCATTATTATTACTATTATGATATTTTTTTATTATTATCATCATTATAATGATATTCTGGAAAAAAAATTCGTAAATTATCTTGAGGATTACATTTTCTTACATTGATTTTTATAATTGCCAACGACTACTCAATTAGTGGCCTGGTTTCATTATTATTGAGTTTTTGATTTTAATTAATGATAGATCAATTTGATAGGAAGGATTTTCAATTGGGTAAATAGATTTACGGGTTCAACTTGGGAAATCTTGAAAGAAATATTTTGTTAGTATTTCATACAGGGATTAGGTTTTTCAAGTATTCTTGGATGGATTGACAATTTTATTACCTGGAAAATCGCGGCATTTATTCGGCCAATATTTCATAAATTCCACGGAAAAAATTCGAGATACTTTAGTAGAATATAAACATTTCATTACTTTGTGTGTCAAACTTATTATGTGTTGAAGAATGTCATCTTTCCTGTTCGTGCAATAGGTATTTAGACGTTTTCTCATATGATAACGTTGTTTCTCACTTGTGAGTCATTAACTCGCTTGAAAACATGAAATCCAAATAAGTTCACTGCGCAATTTTAATAAAGTAACGAAAATTCTCCATCATGAAACTGAATTGTACGCCCTAAGTACATGGCTATAGATCCATTAATTATAATATATTTTTAAGGATGGCTTTGCAATTTTGGGAACACGGCATCTGAAACCATTCCATTATTCTGTTCATATAGGCTGTTTAACCGTACTACTATTATCAACATGCTTTGCATTGTTTTCTGTCTCATTGATTCTTAGCCATTGTGTGGTAGCATTATAAAAACTCGGTATATATATATATATATAGTATTCTTAGTGAGTAGGCTACAATGTCTTACTTTCAATGTCATATATAGGCTAAGGGCATATGACCCGTTTTTACTGATGAGTCAACATTAGGCAAGAAACGCATGTACACATGACATTTGACATTTCATTAATGCTGACATTGGTTTAAACTTATCGTCCTATTTGACTTAATTTGTTAATAGGTACAAAGAACCAATCCCAGAACTGGGTATTTATATTCCTGCTCCGCAGCAAGGAAGATAAAACTAACTATAATAAGTATAATAATTATTATTTTAGTAGTCGTTGTTTTATTTGTATCTATATTATTAATATAATAGTAAGAATAACAAAGACAGGAGCATTATTTTTAATTCTAAGAATTAGACTACGGAAATTAAAAATAATAACAATATAGTTTACTATTATACCAATAATTATAAAATATTTATTATTGTAATAGCATGTTTTAAATAAATCAAAATATTTTTTATCACTTTTATTGTATTACTATTACTTTTAATATTAATGTTATAATAATTATTATTATTCTTTTATTAATTATAATTATTATTTGTCGCGTCCTTTTTAATTTTTGCTGTTTCTGCTATTGTTTTGTTCTCATTTCAGTCACTGTTAATGTTTTTTGTTGTTGGTCTATTAGTAATATTATTGGTCTCTTTGTTTCTCCTGTTTAAACCTAATTGCATTTGGTATAGATTCGTTCTCCAGCGCACGGATATTTGCGCGCAATTTTGATCTTAGAAATAGTTTCCGCTTTTGGTAATTCTTGTTGATTGCTCGGCTAATAATGGGGACAGGAGGCTCCCTATTTCCAAAATTTCAAAATCGCTAGGGAAACCTCCGTAGAAAAGAATGTATACATCATTCGCCCATAACAAAATAGATTTGCGTAGATTATAACTGAGGCTGGGCATTGTAATATGTCTTAGTTTTCTGCCTAAATTAAAATGTAATATATTTAATCAATTGTAAAATTCGTAAAAAATTGGTAATACCAATAGAAACATTAATCTTAATTTTAACATTTCTATCTTGATTTCTTGTAACAAACCCAAAGCATTCGGGTTTCACTCATGGTTTCAATTATGGAACTAACCATGTTTCCTATACATGAATCTTGGAATTGATCTTGGATTTATTTTCTCAATCTAAACTTATATGCGTTGTTATGTCCACCTAATTATTATTATTCTCAAATTAATCATTTGAGAAGTCAGTCCCTGAATCAACGTTTCCAACCCATCAGAAGCCATTTTAAATGTACCACACATGCTTTATTTTTACTCAGTTATATATAGAATTTTGCTCGCACAACGAGCATCGATTTAATAAAACAAATTTACACATACTAACTAATTTATGTTCACTTCGGCTCGAAGTCTGTTTTTATCATTGGGCTGACTGCTTCATTCTTATACGGGCGCTTCTGCGAGGATTTTCTTTTGCAATAATGTCTGCCCTAGATAAGACCCTTTGTTCATTATTTGTCTTAAAGGTGGCTATTGACACATCCCCCCTCTCTCAGGAATCGGCTTTGGCACTCTGCTTAAACGATCCAGTGCAACATACGTGTCTGGTTTGAACATGTGTACATTTGTAAATACTTTAGGAGCAAATGGGAAGGAACAAATCTTGTATCTGATAAAATGGTCTTTTATCTTTGCACATGGTACGGTTGATATGAATACCAGTCCTTTTAATTGTTTTTTCTATAAAATAATTTATCATAATTGTTTTTTAGTCAATTAAATTGTGCATTATTCTTCACTCATCGTAATCATTGAAATAATAAAAGTAAAATAATTTTTATTCCTGATTCTTATCACTGCTTCATATTTTTAAATATACGAAAATTATTTAGTTAAAGTCAAGTATCCCTGAGTTTCGATAAAAGTGAGTGGTATCTATCTGCATTTCTAATGCATATGCGATATATACGAAAGTTCTGGTCTTAAAGAGGGTGAGGAATTTTTTATTTCTATTATTGTTGATAAATGTTGTGAAGATACGTACCCTTTATTCAATTTATTATAAATTAGTTGATAAGATGTGCTCAGAAAACAATCGGTTTAAAAGTATGCACGTCTGTACGCCATAACGATAAATTTACTTTTAAAATCTTGAATGACGCTGTTGGCGGTACGATTTTGTGTAAAACTATCTGGTTCTTGTTTTGCGAAACAATGCTAGCTACGTTCATTCCGTCATTGTCGAATTTTGGAGAGCTTTTAAGGTGCATTGTCGTATGATAGTTTGAAGGCATTCTACGCCGGATTTAATGCCAGTTTCTTTTGAATTTGTGCGAATACCGTTGATAATATTATTAGGAACATTTGCGCTGCTTATGCTCTTCGTCAATGTGGAATTATTTCCCAAAATTAATATCATTTATTGTTCTGCTCTTTATTTGTTCAAATAATCACCAATTTGGAAAAGAACAGGAGGGATATTTTAACTTGTGAAATTTGTGTAATTATTCTGATTTTATTTACGGGCAAATGTTTAAATGAATCAAAAATTTGGTTTAATAGATGTGATTTAAAATATTTATAACGGCGATTTGATTTATAAAGAAGGAGTCGCTTTGATGCGTTAAATTCTACGTTAGATTATGTGCTCATGGTGAGTTTTATGCGTAAAAATGCACGCGCGTGATAAAACATTTTCTGCTTGTTCATTAGAGTATTTTCGATAATACGGTGAAAATTTTACCAAGTGTTTATGCTTATGCTAATTTGTTCCCTTCTTGTTCGTTAGTACAAATGCTATCAAAATATGCTGTCTTCCACTCAATTATTTGTGCATTTTGTGTTGAATTGGACAGAAAATATTTACTTACGAATATGCATTCCCATCATCTGATAAAAGTATCCAGATTAAGATAAGTTACCCCTTCAGTTATCAAAAAGTAGTTTTCGGTATAAATTTATGCTCTAATACTTTATTTACTTTGCGATAAAGTTGTATAATTGAAGAGTCTGAAACACGAAAGACATTGTATATCACATCTCATAGTTGGCTCCTTGCTGTGATTATTATTTATTTTATTATTATAACCAAAGTTGTGATCTTGATATAAACACCGGACCCATAAATTACTTACATATGTCAGTATAAACTAAAAATTGTGTAGCGTAGAATAGGCAATTCATCTAATAGAGTAGTTTCGTCCTTATTGGGAACACATCACGTACTGACCAGAATTTTATATGAACAGGGCTCGAGCCTGGCCATATCTGCTTTAGAATCTTGAGATCGAACCACTTAAACACCCTGTCATACACAACATTTTTGATTATTTCAAAATAGCAGCTTTAATTAGAATTAATTTTTATCATCACCCATGCAGCCAATGTTATTATATAAATGTTTAATTCCATACCATTACAGCGTATAGCTTGGTTTATGATCTATATTAAAAGATTGGGAATGGGTAGTTGGAAGGTTAGGTCGAAAGGAATGTCACATAGGTTCCACCTGAAGGAAAGTTTATCCATAAAACTTTAGTTTGTATCTAACTGAGAGTAGGTTGTAGTGTGCTGCAGGGTGCCTCAGTGGTGAGTGCAACCAATTCCGAAGCAGATGTGTCAGGGTTCGAGCCTCTTCCACAGCATTTTCTGGATATTGCGTTATGAATTTCTGTCTACTGGATAAATTTCCTTTTAAACATTACACATTTTTTAGTTTATACGGAGTATTTTATGTATTTAATGGGCCAGGTGTTTATACCAAGATCACAACCTTTATTTGAATAAATTTCATCACCGTTCGTGCAACCAGTGTTTGCTTATTTATCTTGACTTTATAGTGACACCGCTGAAAATAAAGTCGTATATGTTTGTAGTCATATTTTTTATCTTTATTTGGCAAAATAGCGTAATAATAATTGATTGATGAATTCCGTCTAATTTTTTAAATTTATCTTGGAAGGACTAAGTTAGTCACATGTGAGAAGAATTTCTATATATGCGAAACCGGCCATGGATGTCTTATAACATCTACCTTACACATTTGCAGAAATATTTTAGACTTTGTTTAATAAAGTATTGGAACTATTTGCATAGTTAAACGATGATTTAGTGCGCGAGCGTCAACAAGTTTAATTTAAATCAAAGTTGCGATCTAGGTATGAACACAAATCCCAATATAGACATACATTTGTCAGTATAAATTAAGCATTACATAATATCGAAAAATCGATTCGTTTTTATTTGAATCTCTTGAAGCATTGTCTAGACCATGTGCGCGGCAAAATCTAGACAGTTCGTGGCGTGTTTTCAATAATTAAGAAACCGGGCTACTGTCTGTACCGCATTTCTACACTATACGATGCTTAGCTTATCCTGAAACATGTATATAAATAGAGGACAAGTGTTTATATTAATATCGTAACCTTGATTTAAATACTCAATTTTTTGTTGGGTCTGTTGTGACTATTAATAATGATATGATCCGATATAGCCAATATAGAAACGTCTCCTAGCTAGTTTTTCTCTGAAAAAGAGACGGTTGATACTTATAATCACCTGCATTTCGTCCTTTGCCTGTTGCAATTGTTGCATATAAATTCAGACATATTGACGATGAGCGATTGCGTTGACAGTGGAAGCTAATATACATTCTGGGCATAAAGTATGTTATTCAAATGAACATTTAGAAATGGCCTTTTTTGCTCGATTTCTTATCCTCTATGTTTGGTTTTTTCCGGAACTTTACCTCGATACGATTAATTGACATAAACATTACAATTCTCATTTTATATGAACAAATTTGACACAAATTAATCAATTTTGGCATCTCGTCTTTGTAAGACTCATTTTAGTTTAAACTTTCTAACTTTATTTCTTAAGTTGATGCTTTGTTAGCGCCGTTGGCCAGTTTGATCTAAATGTTTTAACATGAAGCAACGCCAAATTTTCCACATGGTCACTCATTAAATGCAATTATTCAATGCTTAATTGTGGTTTATTATTCATTGTAAACTGTATTCTTTAAAATACACGCTTATTCAATTTTTTATACGATTAAAATAGTTAAAATGGTTAATCTAAACTGCCACCTGTGTTTCTCTTGTAAGTATCCAAAAAATAAAATAAATTGTGATAGGAAAAATGTTTCAGATTATTCTAAACATTGGATTATATGAATAAGCACTAGCAAACACACACAAACAAACACACACACACTAAGGTTATATATATATATATATATATATATATATATATATATATATATATATATATATAACTAAACTTCTTATAGAATTTAAATAATGCTAAGCAATGTAGAATGTTGAGACCTATTAATATCTTGAGAATGACGTTGTAAATATCAATATGTGAGATAGATGCAATATTATAATGTACGGCATGATAAAATAAGCTTGGGTATTAGGAATTGTGCACAGGCATTGCATTGTCGTAGTCAAATTTATAAACAACTATAATAAAGTCGATGATTAATGGCTAGATAATGTAATATGAAACTTTTGATGAAAATTAAAATTTTATTTGTATAAAACTATTCAGAATTATACTACGTATTACTTGGGCAATGTGAACAATGTCGAAACAAAATGTTTTAAAATATAATTCACGGTTTCACCACATAATTCAGAAAAGGAGTTAAGTAATTTCTTATACGTAAATTAGTACGACTGAATGCAGATATCGATAATAATAATAAAAAAGCACCAAAAAAGCAACATTAACAATGATTTTAAAAGATGTATTTGTTGACTCAGTGCTGTCCTTTTTGTTTCGGATTTGACCGCATTTTGCTTGTGCGGGACAATTGGTCGCACTCATAGGTCGGTAAAATCTTGAACTTCCTTCATCTTCAGATGATGTAATTTTTGGCCTCAATTAATGGGTTCTCACTTGTCCGTTCTTTTTTAAGCCTTCAATTAGCTGATTGTCTGAAAATGACGTTGGATGAAGATTTTCCATTGTTCTTTGTCCTAATTTTCGAGACTTCATTTCCAGTCTCATCTTCAGGGTTGACACAATACGCGTATTTGTACGAATTCATAAATTTTTGTCATTTTGTACGTCAGTTATTTGTTATTAGACAGTTGTCATCTACAGTGTAACGTTTTGTTGGCCAGTATTCTATTGAGAAGTATTATTTTGGAATTCGAATCTTAACATTTTTTCAACATAGTGGTACAGCACAGGAAGTTATCTACAATATTCCAACATAATTTTCTTGATAAAGCTTTCCTTCTGTTTATTCCTCATTTTAGCATGTTCAAACTAAACTTAAATTTCATCATACCAGATGTATTAAACAAACATTGGTTGTGCGGACGGTGATAACATTTATTATAATCAATGTTGTGAACTTGATATAAACACCTGACCCAGATGGTATTTTACTTAAGATTGGCAAAGTTACACATCAAAATATAATTTTGGTCCAAAATTTAGTTTCAATATTTACTTGCATAGATTTTTTCCTATTTAAATTAAACACTGGTTAAAATAGCATATCCGCTACGGTTTCTAGACCCGGTTCTTCTGTTTTGGGAACATATTAGTAACAAAATAAAAATGCTGCGTGTGGTAAATTATCTCAGGAATCAATAGTTTAGAGTCACACCCGAATATTGTTCTTTTTTTGTTTTTCACTTGCATTTTTAACAAACATTTCATTTCACGACAACGCAGGCGTTTAGGTTAATTTGTTATTTCACGTGGAACCTTTTTCGCGTCGCTATCGAATTGAATTTGCACCAAGCCCAACTGAATCTGTCTCGTCAAATTTATTAATAAGTCACCTGCAGGATAGGATAGAATAATATTTGCAAAAAACTCTTAATAATAAAGCGATTTTGTCGTTTAGCACACTTCAGTAGTAACCGAAATGAAATGTTGAAACAAAATTCATAAATTTGTTGGAAAATGTAGATTAAAATGAATTCTGTTTAAGTTGGCCTAAAGATAGAGTTCCAAGTCCTTTCACCCAAACGCCCCAGAACGTTGTCATTCTGGCTTCCGCCAATGTGAGCCAACGACTAACCACTCAGACTAGAAGATTCATATAATTTTATACCTGCTTATTAGTCAGTTTATATCGACAACGTAGATTTACTCTAATTTTTCTGCTGTGCGGTATTCAAATACTTATTTAATCGTGTTATATTTATCTTTTAACTTTTAATTTAATTTCACGCAGCCTCCTGAATCACAAACATGATTCGAGGCACTTTTCGATTTCATGAAGATATTTAGACAATATATTGAGAAGCATTCTTACAGCCAACTCTACAAATGTAATTGTACGGTTGACAATTTAATTGGCGATTGCTTAACAAATTGGGAACCTATTAGTGATACAACTGAGTCTATGATGCATATACTAATACCAATCACATCAAAACAGCATATCAGCAAATAAAAATCCCTGATTGAACAATTGGCGAAAACCATTTATAGAATCAAGTTTGCGAGGTTGATATAAACACCAATACTTTTATATTTAACCAGTCTCACAAAACTACCGTCAGTCACATATACTAACGCGTTTCAACCTTCCGCGATCATCGTCGGCGCCTTACGGCAAACCGTCTAGTGTGGATTAACCTGTAATTATTGGAAATTTCAGCCGTAAAATTTCTCTTCTGTCACGAACATTAACCATATGCAGCTTTTGTGACATATAAGGTGTACAATAAAATAATCACTGATTGTGCGAGTGATGATAATTTTTCTTTAAACCAAGTTTGCGAACTTAATATAAGCCCTAATCCTATTGTATTTAAACTGTCGCACAATATAACAAAACTACCGTTAGTCACACATACTGACGCGTTCCAACCTTTAATGATCATCATCGGGGTCTTACGGAAAACTGTCTACTATGGATCAAACCGTAATGCATATATAAGGGAAGAAAAATAAGAAAAGCGGCTCTCTTCTCTATTAGTCTCACAAAAATTTTACTTGACGGGCAATGTCGGTAATAAATGCTATCACATCCTGCGCAATCAATAGTTTATATAATTTTATAATCTAAATACATGTCGCGAAAGCTGCAAACCGTTAAAGCTTGTCATTGCATAGAAATTATGCAGCTGACATATACTAGACAACTAGAGACGAGAAGCGTATATCATCTAATGGAAGGCTAGAACATGTCAGTACGTGTGACTAGCGGTAATTATGTTCTGTTCTGGGACTGTGTAGGTAAAATTAGGTTGGTGTTTATATAAAATTCAAAAATTCAATTTAATTATATAAATAATTGATTAACACATATTTATACATCTCGTCTATTCCATCTATTAAACAAAGTTCATTATTCGCATTAAATATATTGGCGTATATGGTGGGCATCGATTCGCGCCATTACGAAAAATAAAAATAATTATACAGTAAACAAAAATATTATTCAAGCATTTTCCATTAGGCGATGCCTACACATAAGTTCGCCTGGTGTTATGAAGGAAATGGATTTATCCATTTACACGAGCCAAATTAATAAACTTAAACGTCACCGTTTCCTTGCCCAAAGAGAAATGGCGTATATTTTTAAATTCTAGATTGGCATCGAGGACGAATTTCAATCATTCTTTAACGCCAATAAAGAATGTGATGTGCTATGAGCGAAATCCATACGGTATTGGTGATTCCATTTATTTTTCAAATAAAAACAGCTTTAAATGTGCAAAATTTGCAAGTTTCACAAAATCGATTAAATCGTAGAAGTTATTAAATGGCAAAGAAATAGTTGTGTTCGAAAAGCAATATCAATTTTAATTTTGCATTGTAGATTTCAAGTTTTCCATCCTATCCAAATCTATTAAGAAACCATAAACTCGTTCCGCATACATTTATTTAATAGTTGTTACTGGATGATTTTTAGAACATTTTATGTGAAATTGATATTAACTGTTACATTCAAAGGCTCGTAGCGCTTGCTAACTTTGTTGGAGCTTAAGGTTTTTCTGAAATTTGTGGAATCCAGTTTTCAAGCTTGAAGTAAATACAGATCCCATTCTATTTAACCGGTCCTCTAACGCCGTAACACAACTACCGTAAGTAACGTACTGACGCGTTTCAACTTTCCATGATCATTACCACAGTACAACGGCAAAATGACTACCGAGGATCACAAGACAATATATATATATATATATATATATATATATATAT
>JAQBSW010012987.1:0-15208 GCA_029291075.1 Eudiplozoon nipponicum
TAGCTATTTAATATAAATACATATATGTATGTGGTCATAAATTGGAACCACCCAGAAAGTAATTCTTGATCTGGGCTTTATATTGATCGCCCACATTCTAAACATAATAAACGGTTAATTTTAGTTTCCCATGTACCACAGGTGAATAGTGTGTGTACATTTATTTTGTTTATTCCTCGATTATTATGCCACCTTAAAGGAAGTAAAGAGAAAGAAAGAATCGTGTATAAATTATTTTGCAATGCTTTTGCATGTAAATGTTTTGGTCACACGCTCAACTTTTAATTGTTTATAATAAAATTCTTATTGATTTAATTTCTCAATGATTGTACAATGAGGTTATGTAAGTCAAAAATGTTTGCTATTTTCATTCCATAAATCATACTTTTAAAGCCACTACTTGTTTGTCTTGTCTTCTACATTGGGATAAGGCAGGTTTTCTAGTCGCATTGAGTTAACTGCACTTACAGTAACTTGGAATGAACCTCAGTGAAGTCAGACTACGAGGGTAAGTCTGGTATGTGATGGTTGAGCAATTAATTGTGGTTCAACAGGTGTTGAATATTATCACAATGAATAGCAAACATACTTTGCTCTGTTTAAAAATGTAAAGGCAAAGTTTTTTAAACATAAATGGAAACTCTGGATTATTTCATGTGTGAAGTTTGAGAAAGAAAGATAAAATGTTCGAGTTCGATTGTACGTTTTTTCATGTTAATGAAAAATTACGTGATATAATCCAAATATAAAAATTATTGGATCAAATTAGATAAATATGGCATTCCGTTCAACATTTTAAATAAAAAAGTCTTAATAAGTTCATCAGAAATTGACGCAATAAATAAAAAAGGCTGTATGTTTTGTCACAGTTGATGTGATTGTGTATATTTAATAATACGTCCAATTTAATTCATGGAGATAGTTATTGAATTAATAAGCCGGATAAGAGAAACAGAATTTTATGACTTACCTGAGTTTTAATTTCATCATTTTTCGCCTTACGTACTTTTGACTTGGCAACATCCAAATCTAATCGACGGTTTGACAACTCTTTTAAGACATTCTTGACATTAAAAGAGAAATACGATGAGATTTAATTATAAGAATGTTCAAAAAATTTTTTAGGATTTATATATTTATCAATTAACATTACTTAGTCTTGGTAATAATAAACAGTAAATTCAATCGATTCAAAGTTAATTGAACATCAACGAATTTTGCAATAGATTGAAGTAATTCTTTAACATTTAACAATATTTTCTGTATCCTCATATCAATACAGACTCCTATGTCCAATAATTTCTTTTCGAGCTCTTTCATTTTGTAGATAAACATGAAACTCTTACAGTGTATTTATGCATATGAAATTTGGTTTTGTAGAGTATAAAGGATAGGCTTGGCGAAACAAATATATTGCCTCTATGCATGGTAAAGGAGACCAGCTATCTTTTCTTTGTCCTAGATTTATAAGATAAATGCATTTATTAACGATATTAATGGCGATCCAACGTTCTTATTCTTTTACTGGAGCGAGTTCCTGTTTCTGATTCTTGCGACCTTCGTTTCCTACCATCATTTAATGCTGTATTCCAAATCGATTCTAGTGATCTTCCTACTGTTGTTTCATTTATTAAGTCATTTCACGAATTAATTTAGATGAATTCTCTAATCCATCTTGTCAATATACTACGGCCAAAAATGGATATGAGTCTGCAACCATCCCAATTAATCGTGTGTCCTGTCTTAACTGTATGACTTGAAATAGTAAATTGGCCATATTTGTATGTGGTTCTATGTTCCCCTCTTCTTACTTTAATTGGGCGCATGGTTTCACCTACATAAATAAAATTACAGTCGTTACAGGGAATTTCATACATTCTTGATTTATCTAAAATTTCAATATTCTCCTTTTGGTTGGGAAGCTTAATGCCTAGGGTAAGGCTGTGCGTATATTGCATTTCAATTCTACCGTTATTATTTTCTTACTTATTTCGGGGTCAGGTATTATCTTCGCACTTTTGCTTTATCTGACTTCACGCATTTCCAATTATAATTAATTTAACTCATCATAATTGCCTCTATTAACTTTTAGGTGATATTCATCTGCATCTGATATTTCTTTGTAATTCTACCTTATCCAATCATGTTTTGTGTATCTGTTAATCTTAAACATCCAATCATCATCGATTTTAAGATACCGATTTTCATTCTATATGGATGATTTGAATCGAAATTAAGAAGGATACCTGAGTAAGTATCCTTCCTATAAACATCCCGTTCTAATTTTGTACCATTTATAATTAACTTTACATCCAGAAATGGTAGCTCACCACATGACTCATTTTCAATCGTAAATTTCAGTTTGCTCGACTGATTTGCTAAATTTGAAAAATTTGTCAGTTTATCATCTCCATGATTACTAATAATTAATATGTCATTCAAAAATCGTACACACGGTACTGGATTTAGGGGTGACATAACTAAGATGTTTTTCTTGAAGAAATGAACGAAGATATTTGCTATTAGAAGTGGCAGAGGTTGGCCCATTGAAACACCTCCAATTTGCTTATAAAAATCATTTTTAAATATAACATAAGTAGAAGACATATGTCTGTTCTTCAAAAATGTAATCTTTATTTTAATTTTTCTAACTCTTAATTATTTACCATGGCTGATTATCGACCAGATAGTCACAATAACTCCCCCCCATTCTTTAACCGGATGCCACTCGTAAATACTTCATTCATAAAAGTAAATGTAAAAATAGGTCGGACGTGTGCAAAAAGGAATTGACATTAATCACTATATTTTCATTTGGCTGAGTGATACCTGTGCAGATAATTATATGTAACTGATTACTTTTCAATCATAAACAAGCGCACACACACTGGTATGGCATACGCTTATCTAGTATTCGTTAGATATTAGATCATTGTAATTTAAATGGGATGAATGTACACTGCTATGCTCATCGTATTTACATAATAAAGAGAAATTTACTTTAATCAAGGTTGCTATCTTGATCTACACACCTCATTCATTACATAGTTTCATTTTTCAGCGTAAACTAAGAATTGCGCAGTGTAGAAAAGGCAATTCATCCAGTAAACCGGTTTCGTCACGTACTGCCTAGAATTTGTCGCGCACACAGAAAAAATGTCTGAGATAGATAATTAACATTTCAGACCATACATACATACGTGAACTACAGAAATCCAAGTTTTCCGCAGGGAGGATTATAGAACTGCTTATTGTAATGTCTAAATTAGCCAGACCTTCAAACTGGTCTCTTTTTTCTGCTTTAGCTCTACGGAATTCTGCCTATTCGATTGCCCTGACTAACGTAGTCAGTATTCATTTAATAGAGTAGTTGAAATTATCACATAGATAAGCAGCCACTTAAAGATGGTCAGCTCCTAAGTTATGTTTCTGAATAATGCCACAAAACGTCCATCTGATAATGACCTAAGTTAAACGGGAACCAGTTTATAGATTTAAGGATATTTTCATTTGTTGGCAGATTTTCGTTCAAGATTAATTTTTCAGCAGCACAATGAAATATCGGATCTATACTTAACTGGAAGACAATGGATTTGCTTCTTATTGAAATAAACTGTCGATTCCATTCTTGTTTGAACTACAAAAGACAGGACAACACAGTAAGGCTGTACCACAAATTAATTAACCTGAAGCATTAAAACTTTTACTACTGTTAAAATTCAATATATATATATATATATATATATATATATATATATATATATATATATATAATATACAGACAAATGTATTTACATGAAGGTTCAAGTGTATTTATATCAAGCTCGTAACGGATTATGGTAGTAAAGGTATCAAAAGTAATAAAATAATATTGCGGTTAGTTTAAGTTTACACACATACACACACACACACACATATATATATATATATATATATATATATATATATATATATGGTATATATAGGTATATACTGCAAACGATACTGAATCTGGCCAAATATATTAATAGAAAAATTTACCATGTCCATGAATGTTATTATAATAATTTCATCTGAAACTTATAATAAAATTTCTTTTAAAAAATAGAAATTTAATAGAAATCACATTAAGCTTACGTTAGTATTTTTTGCGTCACAGGTCAAATATTCCGTAAGAATCCTTATATATTCATTTCTAAGTCTGTCACAAAAAGTGTCATGTGCTTCGCCAAGTTTACCATGAACAGTGCCAATTTCAATCAAAGACTGGCCATATTGGGACTCCGCTCCAAGCAATGTGCCTGAGGTATTGAAAACATCAGCCAACTCTAATAAGGGACTTTTAAATTTTTGTTTGACGTCAAAATTGCTAAGAAGTGCCGTCTCCACTCTGCGAGCTAAAATAAGGCATCAATTCGATCACAGAAAAACCAAATTAGCTTGAAAACTAAATTATTTGTGTAGAATTTATTCGTATCACACAAATTTGGTTATTAAGTTTATTTGAATTCTTGCGAAGTGAAAGAAATTTAAATCAATAAAAATTCATCAATCCCTTGAAATGTACAGATAAAATATTGACAGAATGTGATCAAAATAATCATTGCTTGCGCGTGATGGGCGAGAACACCTCCAGATAATAATAATTTAATTAAACCATGTTTTTGTGAGAGCCACATTTCTGCTTGACAACACTAAACAGAGTAGTAACTCTGGTGCTATCAGATAATGAGAGCCCCATAGATGACAATTCTGTATTAGTCATAATGAGTCTATAGGAGTGCGATAGGACAGTTTTCTCCTCCATATCTAATAAGTTCATACCTATGAAAATGTGATAATTGTCGAATATTTTCTTACAATTATAGAATTCGTACTGGGTGCAAATTTTTATGCACAGCTGATTCATACACATGTTCTGTAGTTCATTTTTCATTCTGGGTCTGCTTTTGATTAATCGATTCATGTGAAGCAATTTTTTACTTGAGATCTGTTTATGCATGCATATATGCACATAAATACTTAGTCGTGATTCTTATACCGCTTCTGTGGTGTGCTGTAATTTACTTTACACACAGTATACTTGTTGATGTGATGTGTTTGTGCAATATCGTTTTGCAAATAAAATATGTGTGAAACACTTGTTTTTAAGCGAGGGATAATATCACTAATAGTACCGCTTATCCAAGCCGGATGCTTTTTATGGTGTTTAGTTCAATTGTACTTATTCTAGTTAATATGAAGACGGGTATTCTTAAATGTTAATCTATAACTTTGTTGTCACTTCTGATTTATGTAATGTCATTACTGTTATATTTAAATTGACATTTTATGTCGTCAAGTTTGCTTCCAAATTTCGTAATAATCTGCCTTGTGAACCCTGAAAACTTAATCGTAAGAGCTGGGTGTTCAGAAATGGTGTTATTAGTACTTTCTTTAAATTTTAACTTTTCCCTAAAACTACGGAGATTTTACACTTTCCAGTTTAACAAAATTTATATTTTGTGGCTATGATTTGAACTCGTACTACGAATTTAGTTAAATTCGATAGCAAAATTACTTTAATATGAATACGTATTAGAGATTGTTCTGTTATGTTGTCTCACATTATTTGACCGAATATGGAGTAGATTTGGGGCGAAGTGTCGGCTTCTACTAATGTGTAGCTAGAATGCAACTTTTGTTAATGACGACTTTGGCATAGACACCTGATCCAATATGAACTAAAATGTTACTAGGTATGCTATGCTAAGCATATAAAGGCATAATCTGGTTCTTTGCAGCATATTAAAAATGAAGGGTAGATGAACGCAAAACAACCACTATTTCAGAAGCAAAGCCTGTCGTAGCTCTCAAAAATGATCGAGAAATCAATTTCCCACAAGAATTGTGTTTATATTTGCAAAGTCAATTATCTCAAACTAGTAGATGCATTTAATTATGCTAAGCTTAATTAATTGTTGACATTTGGTTCTATTTATGCGTAATTTTACTATATATGTCTGAAATATTAGTATCTATGGCCAGATTTACCTACACTAGCATACGTAAACTGAAATATAAGTCTCCTGCGCAGTGTATCCCAGAAGAGCATATACCTATTAAGTGGAATTCATCGAGACACACCGCTGGATTATGTTTACGTGGAGCTTCCTACACAATATTGTCGTTTTTATTTTCTCTTGGTTAGAGAAAATACTGTGTAACGTGATCAATATATTACGAATAATAGGAGCCAGCTGCGAGATTTTTGATCTGCATTTTACATGGTTACAACCACGCAACAAAGTTGAAACAGTAGCTTGACGTGCAGCATGTGTGAGTGAAATTTTGCACAGTTCCTCAACTAGTCGTGCTGGTGACAACCCATAAAATAGGAACGGACAAAATTGGTCGACTTGTTTATTTTGATATAAGTTAATGTCTTGTGAAGCTCAGCTAACAACGGCCTAAATTATAGTAATAGATAAAATTGATAAAAAAGGCTTTTCAGGTGGTTTCTTCTTTATGCAGTCGCATTCCACATCTCACTGTCTTAAATGAAAACTGAAAATATGCGGGCGTGCAAAATTTGAAGTAGTGAAATGGAACGATTCCAGAGTGGGTTGAAACCTACAAGGACAGATCAGGCAAGGATAATACGCCCGGTAGCATTAAAATAAACATATCTACCTATTATCACCTGGAATTCAAGGTAGACGATATTTCTGGCGTTTGGTAACCATGCGGTACTCAGAAACACTTTGGATTTAGATTAAAACACGACAAAGACTGTTGTCTAGACATTTAACTTCAGGCAATATTGAAATAGGCAACCTAGTGGTCTTTTAGAGCCAATACAACACTGTGACGATATTAATAAGTTTGCCGAAATAACAAATTGTTTGCAAATTCCTGCATTTCTAATTATAGAGAAACTGCATAAGACTGATTACTGCTGAATGGAGTTTATAAAAATAAAAATTAAATTAAATACAAATCTGACTGAAGAGTTGTTTTTGTTCACAAAAGTGTACACTACCCAAAACGCGTCTAATAAAAGCAGAAGCACAATTAAAAGTTCTATTTGTAATTTTAAATTGTTTGTGATGTGCTTGTGTAGCAGAAAAGTATGAAAAATCAAATAAAACTTTTCTTATTGTTAAACACGTTGAAAATATGTTAGGATAAAATAAGTCTAAAATTTGTTTAAAGTAAAGTTAAAAGACTTGCCTTCTAAAATGACGCAATTTTAAAGATATTGCATTACGGATAAAGATTTGCCAAGACTTAAAAAATACCACGCCTGATTTTGTTTATTTTGTCTTTAACTAGTTTGTGTATTAATTTGTGGAGGTGTTACAGAAATAAAGATTTAATTCCCATATTTTTAATGATTGCAAGACGTTATAGAATTCTCTTGAGTATCGTCGACTGTCAACTCAATTAATTCTATTACGCCACTGTTAGCAACTACCGGCCGAATAAATATAAAATGTTGAACTTTACACCTGGACATCTTTTAGTCGGTGAATTTCCTTTCGACACTATACAATACTTAGTTTATACTGATAAATATGTGTACATAAGGGATCATGTGTTTATATCAATATTTTAACCTTGCTTAACCTATTTATTAGCACCGCATACGCAACCAATGTTTTTTCAATAGGAAAATTGCCATTCCTTTTTTCGATTATTTTTGAAATCCTTAATTTAAATGTTTTGGTATATGTCTCTGTCATAAAAAATAGTTTTATCAGCTTGTGCATTTCCTTGCATGCGGTCACTATGATACTTCAAGTCTATTGAAAACACATTATTGCGTTAGCGCAAAATATATGATTTTCTATTGAGTTTTGTTTGATTTTAGTAATGTTTTCGGAAAAATAACAAACTCAGTTTTACCTTGATTTAAGAAAATTTTAATTTTAACATCATTTAAGTGTATTGTAATTTTCTCTTCTTTTAACTAATATATTTTGCAATCGTCTATATATGTGTAATTAGAATAACAAGTTTCTGACGGTGCTTCGTTTTAAAAACTTTATGACATCGGTTTAATGGTTACTTGTTGACACTAACTTTTCCGGGCTTCTAAATTCTTTTACTTGAAGTGTGTATCGATGCTGCTAACCTTCATTAGGTCATTTTTATATCGGTTTAATTATTTGTTATTTCAACCCAAATGTTACCCTTAAGCAAAATAACCCAGTAAGTCGCTCATTATTTAATATTTTGATAACCTTTGTACTTATGGAGACATTTAAATACATCTTCGCTAAGTCTGCTTCATCAAATTTAAACATATTTTACGTCAATCTCAACGTCTTTGTTAAGAATGTAAAATATATAGTCACTGATACGCTCAACATTGGAGGACACCATTTTTTATTTATCTTGATCATTTTTTTGTAGGGCTAGAAAATTCGTTCCAAATAAAATTTAATGCAATAATATTAATTTTTATAATTATTATAAATAATGAAATTTTTGAAAATTTTTGCATCATATCGTTTTGCCTGTTTACATTTATTATATATTTAGGTTTTAAATAATATTCAAAATTCAAAATTTTACTACTGTTTTGCCTGTTTACATTTATTATATATTTAGGTTTTAAATAATATTCAGTACCAGTACTTTACGACGTTTATAAAATTGTATGAAATATATATACAAACATAACTAAATTACACCTATATAAATAACTTTATAAAGGTAACAGATGGTAGACATCCCATTGCTTAAATATGTTTGCATTAAATCTACCGAATTGATCGTATTCATTTTAACTTATATTTTATCACATAAAATTAAATATTACTAGGTAAGGTTTTCAATATGCAAACAAATATTAATGCCACAGTAAATATTTTTTCAATCAAATTTGCTACCAAAACTCAAATTTTAATATAAAAAGGCTATCTGCTTTTACCAGATAGAAATATTAAAATAATATTCCGCAGCACAAATTCAAAATTTATATTAAAGGAACATTTGTTACATAAAAATAAATGCAAAAATGATCTTTTTTATAAAAAATGTCCAAAATAAATTTACAGTAGATGCATTATGGCTTCTTCCTAGCATCACCCAATCAAATTTAATAGATTTTCAGCTTCAGGCCAGATTAAGATAAAAAAGACTCCTAATACTTTATTTTAATAAAAGAATAGATTAGGCTCTAATTAATTGTTTACTATCCATACTTCATACGAAAAAAGCTGAGGATGTTGTTAAACAACCCAACACATCTATCCTAGGCAGAAATCACCTTTCACCCAATACAGCTTACTCATCACCACGAGAGAAATCCAAGTAAAGCTCTTTTTCCTACTTCAAATTTAGGCATCATAATAAAGAAACTTCATTAATTTACAGACAAAAATAAGAAAATTAAATTATAATCAATCTAAACGTATACAACGTCAACTTATACATTAGCTGCACGTATTGGTATTTTGAAGAAGATTTCACCTAAAAAACCGAGTGTTAAACATTTACATTAATATACATATCATATATGAACAATAATACTGCAATCCTGCTAAGCAAAAAAATAATTACTATATTATTCACGAAGTAATCCGTAAGAACATTAAGATAGCACAAATAACAATAAAATAAATACAATAAATTTAACAACCAAGACCAAAGTTGTTCTATTCTAACGAATAAAATACGACAGAGATCCAAAGGTCATTTAGATACAAAAATATAGTCATGAAAATTTAATTGACAACACGAAAATGCAGACAACCTCCCCAAAATCTTAATTTATTATCACAGCTATGTTAACGTCAAAATAAACATTTTCATTTGAAATCATTACTAAAATAAGGCAACATTTAAATGCTGGCAACAGAACTCGGTTTAATCACAGCTCTCACAATTAAAAAATGCAAAATTTAATTAACTGACTGAAATTCGAGTATTGGAAGCAGCGCCTCCGTTCATTTTTATAACAAAATAAGTTTCTTCCTTTTACCAATACGAATAAAATTCAAACTCCATATTTATCCAAATTACTTTTTAAATGTGTATCCTTCTGTTCGTAAGTATATAAAGCATAATTTCTGCAGACCCATAAAATGATTCACAGTGATCTTACATATTGAGGATTCTAATAAATGAAAAACATTTTGGCATAATTTTTGCTGTTGTATTCATCAATTATCGACTTTGTCGTACTCTCTCTAATAACACTATTTTCATCAACCTAACACAATCATGGTTCAAATAAAACACCTTTAACATACTAAACAGGAAAACGTATGTGCTGGTATTCACTAGCAATGACATCAAAACTGAAGTTGTACGCTCTAGCCAAGGTATTGCATTAAAGTATAGTAAAATGTCATTCAAGAGCACAAATATTTGTCAAGTGGTTTCTTAAATTAGTACGAAAATAACAGACAACATTATTACATAAATATTAAGGTTCTGGAGATTTTAAATCGCTGCTTTGCAAATACAACAGACCCGTTGAATCTCCGCGATTTGCGCTAGCGGACTGTCGCTTTGCACTATCAGTTTTGCAAAGATCCGGTTGATCTCCTTTTCCAAGTACGCATAGAGTTTTTCTTCTTATTGGCTGTGTGTGGATTTGTCCTTTTCCTCCAAAGGCTTCAATATCGTTCATACTAACCAGTGGAAATGAGGTACGATCTAAACTTCGTTGAATGGCGACGTTTTGATACCTACTTTCCGGAATCATCAACATGCCTCTAATCACACATACACAGTATAATGCTCACAATAGCAAATTTGCTTAATCTGTTGTTATTGTAGGCATTGCACTGTCTATGTGTGATATGAAGAACCTAGTATTGATTCAGAGTAAGAATCAAACTTTTCCTTTATAATGAATTAGATAAATGCCTCATTCCAGTGTTATTAATATGAACGATTTTGAAGCCGAGCCAAAGAAGAAAAACTAGATGTGTACTTGGAAATAGGGATCAATCGGATCTTTGGAAAACTGATAGTGCAAAGCGACAACACGCAAGCGCAAATCGCAGAGATTTAGCATTTGAAGCTCGCACTGCGCAACCATTTAAAAATAAGAATAGATTCGTATATGACGAAAAAACGACCAACTAGTACATACTTTTTCCTAATATCATCACAATCGAACTATTTAAAAAGTATTTGATCTAAAATAAACTCAGGCAAAATGATAAAAAGGCTTGCTATTCGTCAAATGGACACTTTAAAATTTCAATCAATATGCATATGTACTCAGTAAAATCGCAACGTATAATTAGTTGTTTCCAGCAAGGCGATATCGGGACAACAGATCTCGGCTGATGTTCAATAAATACACCTCAAATTTCTTAAAAGAACTAGAACTTAATTTGAATTCTAATCATAAGACAAATACCAAAGAATTCAGCATTTTATTACTTCAAAGACTGTAATATTTTCAAGATCAAAGATACGTTTTCTCAGCATTGAGACCACCAATCTACATGAACCAACCAAATATTGATCATAAATCACAAACCTAACCTAAGACAATCACGCCATTGCATTATTTCTAGACATCTATAAAGTTTCTCATATTACTTTCATACATACTATTGTTAAAAAGTTAATCTTGCACAGTCAAATTATCCTGACACTGGATCAAATGCCATTACTTTCATTGGTAAAGAATGATAAAATTCCATAGATTTAAAAATGAAGAACAAATTTCTAAAACACCGATAGCAACATAATCAAATATGCATATGATATCTTGAAATTTATTTTAGTAAGCTCAATATGTAAGGCATAATCATAGAAAACTATTCAAGAATTTATATTTAAAATAAATTTATACCTCAAATTCATATTATTTTAGATAAACATATCTCAGTCATCCGTTTGAAAATGCGCCAAGAATGTATTAATTAAAAAAAGCACAATATAGCTAAGAGAAATTACTTTCTAAATGTCCGAAGAACAAATGGGAATATTTTGACAGTAAAGTTAGATCCAAATGACATATCAATAACATTATGCTCAGGACCAGGCGTCTGCCCAACATGCTGCTATGAAAATCAAAGATACCCTATCTAATGCTTATTCTATTATAAGAACATGCAAGATATTTTTGTAAAATCGTACTACATTTAGAATCTCAAAAGAAATGGACATTCTGTACAACAGAAATTACAGATAAGATGTTCTGTAGAGGAAAAATTTATCATATTTGAGAAATCTTGTTAGAATAATCTTTACACGCTATGGGTAGGAGAACAACAGATTCGTAAAATAATAAGCATAAATATGTAATCATTGGACGTTATACATTTTATTTTCATTTAAATTCCCCTCACGGAGAAAGTTTAACTCATTTATACTCCTATAAGTATATTGTTTACCTTCATGCTTGGAGTTATATTATCTTAACTCAAGCTCTGACCTAACCAGTCACATGCTATATAAATTTATTTTTAGATTATTTGGTAATTAACAACATTGTAATTTAAGATTGGAACCTTCAAAATACCAGAATCTAAATTAACATGATCCAGTTAAAGACGAGAATTAGAGAATTGTTGCTTCAGAACTATGTCCCCGGTACACGATCGGCTAGCATGGGTCAATATAAAATTTCAACATTGATTTTCGTGTACATTTTTATTGTACCCTCATCATCCATTTTGTTTTACATTAATTAAAGCGCTATTTTATAAACATTTTATCCTGCACACTTCGCTAAATTCTATGCCTTTATACTTCATGCATCATTTAGATTCTGTTGTTCGTAAAATGTACTGTTCTGGTAAAACGGTCTTTGTGTTCTTTTTTAACAAAGTTAGAGCCTACAACGTTGTGATACCATCTCTTTATAAACATAATTTAGATAAGTAAAACCGCAAAAACAATCTATTTATAAAAACCTTCAGAACAACTTTTTCTAAGATATATTGCAACTGTTGACCAAAACTCTCCCGCCAAACTATCAAATCAGACACATTTTTAGACTACAGTCAATATATGTAAATAATAGGCCCTTAATAATAACTTTAAAAAGGAGACTTTCATCCATACTTAATAAGCTGCAATCTGAAGAAGTTATAATATAACGCGATAAAAATATTTTGAGCAGACTAAACATCACTTCAAGTATCACATTTACCATCAAGAAAAACTGCACTACTCCAGACTCTACACACGCAGTTCCAACCCCATAGAATACATAGTAAAGCTCTCTTACCATCTCAAAAATTTAATAACACACTTATTAATTTTACAATAGATACTAACAAAAAGCACACTATCCCCAGCAAATGTGCGTCAACAAAGTCAAAACCCACCAATGGAAATGCTCCGCGTACATCAATCTTGGAGCAAACCTCACCAACAAAATCTTAGACTAAGTTATCTGCACCAATAAAATCCTACTTGCTAGAAAAATACCCAAGATATCTGAATGCAAAAATAACAGTGCGGAGGTCATCATCAGTTAATCTCAAATGAAGATTAATTAAAGCATCAAAATCAAACACTCAGAGTATTTTAACACATGATACAATAAAGCCGAAAAAGTAAGGAATTTTTGTCCTAACCTCTTGATTAAAATACAGTAAAGTTCATTTAGCCAATCCGATATTCCAAATAATTAAAATGAGAAAAAATAAGTCTTTTTGGAGAGCCATAGTAAATGAATTTGAGGGTAAACACTGCAAGCAATAAATTCAACAGCATCTAACTTCACTGACCTTAGCTCTAATACTAGATCCAGTAAAACAACCTATTATTTACCTAATAGTAAGAACAATACGGCCAATATTATTATACTATCGATCAATAGCACAAACTTCAAAAATGTCTTTGTGAAACGATCGATTGGAAGCACAATCGGTTGCTCCTTAATTCATAACATTTCTTTCACTCCCGGCTCTTCTCTTTACTCGTTTCGGAGGGCGAAATCCCTCTGACTGACATCTAATTTCCACTTTTCCCCTCTGGTTTTAAATCTCTCTTTCATGTCTCCCTGATACCACTTCTATTCTCATTTTTCATTCTATCATATCCATATAGTGTATACTTTACCACGTTTTGCTCATCCAATCCTTTTCCATTCGGTTTCAGCGAAAGATCGGATGCTCAAAAACCCTGCTGGACCACCCAACGGTTACATCGGACATCGACTCCTCCTCGTCTTCCATCAGTCATAACCTCGTTGAACGGACGCCAGTGATCCTGTACGGCACACTAGTTTCAATCTAGTCGAATCAATCCTGGTCAATACTACACTACAGAAATTCAATATCCACGACAAAGGACTCCGTCGTTCGACGTCTGCTTCTAGTTCACCATCATTTTTGATCTCACACTCAAACTCATCTGTCCGAATCCAGCCTACCCCGCATTGATGCTCGGACACTTCACGAACTGATCTCCAATTGATATTGTCTAGTCAAATGGAATTTAATTTTTATTTTTCCTCAGATTGAACTATCATGAAGTTGATTAAATCATTTCTCTTCCTTGAATCCTCTTCCCCTGTTATTAAATACTGTGCTAGTTACATTTTAATTCACCTCCACATATCCTACCTTTGATTTATTTCAATGGTCGGGCCTGTTGGCCTTTGATGCCAAATAAATGTATTATTATTATTATTATTATTATAACACATAATATAATTGCTTTTTCGGGAACATAGTTCAATACAAACACGTACGAGTGTCAAATAGAAATTTCAAAATTCACATTATTTCTAGCAGATAAAGACACCAGCATAGGAGGTGGCACCATTTTCAACTTCTAATTAAATGTTACACTTGTATGTTTAATGGTCGCAGAGCAGAAGAGTATTAAAAAAATAACTATTTTTTATTCTTTTTCTTATTCTTGTTGCAAAACAACTCAAAAAAGTGAAATTTCTTTTACAAATGCGCGTGAAATGTGACTAGAGATTACGAAACTACAACTTGTTTTCACAATGTACCTGACACTTTACAAGAAATTATTTAAAACCACGTTACAGTTATCCAAATTCATCGCATTATATAAATATTGTCAAATGACAGAAGCAATGAGTACCCGAGTACTATTCTGGGTGAGAGTACCAATAATTTAGCACGAAGAAATTCCAAAAGTGTATTCAAGCAGTGCGTGTATCTGATAAAATTTCATTTTAACTTTGCACATGAAAAAGGAATTATGAATATATATAATTAAATAGTATATGCTTGAATACAATAGAAGCAATAGAGGACCGAGCAAACCTTCGATCCACCAACGGTTC
>JAQBSW010012988.1:0-15201 GCA_029291075.1 Eudiplozoon nipponicum
AACCAACAGCATAAGTTGGTATGTAACTTAAAAATTTATATAGTGTACCATGTTCTAGTTCCGATCAATGTAGTGACAATGTTAGTTTCTTTCAGCTGTTATTCAAATCAACGTTTCTAGCTTCATTATGAAACCGTTGATTTCGTCCTCGTTTAAACTTACATCTATAGGAAAATCTTGAGATTCTGTCTTTATCAGGTCATACAAAATATTCACTGTTTTATCCGGTGGAATTTTCGCAAATATGCATGAACTGTCAAGTGAGTCCATTATGCATTCTTCGATGTTGTTTCTTTCAGTTCACCTGCTAGGTCGAAAGAGACCTTAATGAAGTTCGAGTTTCTGAAATTTCGTATTGGTTGAGCTAAGTAGCCGAGAATCTTAGGTGATTTATTTTGCGGTATGTTAATCACTGGCATAATAGACCGCAACGTATTAGCTTCTACGCTATCGTGGGTTTATGCATTTACAGTTTGCCGTTCCGACTTACCTTGCTTCTGGAGCGTTGCCTTAGTTTTAAGTCAGTGTAATAGCTTTCAATTCCAGCTTGGTTGGATTTCATGCATATTTGCATAGATGGCGGATTTTTATTCCAACTAGAGTACTTTCTACTGTTTTGGCAAAATAATCTTTGTATAATGGTAAATGATTGCTTGAGGATTAGAAGAAAATTTTGATTTTCCCCGGAATTTGTCCAGACACCTTGTGACAATATAATTAAACGAACATTGGTTGCGCGGGTGGTGATAACAATTATTATAATCAAGGTTGCGGTCTTGATAAAAACACCTGACCCATTAATTACTTACATATGTCAGTATAAACTAAGAATTGTATAGTGTAGTGACAATGTTAGTTTCTTTCAGCTGTTATTCAAATCAACGTTTCTAGCTTCATTATGAAACCGTTGATTTCGTCCTCGTTTAAACTTACATGTTGACGACTGAGCTATCTAATTATTTCCCCGATTGTGTTAAGCAATATCCAGTACTAATACTAAGCAGTTCGTTTCTAGGTAGTTTCTGCAGTACTGAACCATCTTCTAGGCACCCAATATAACTGCTAGCACAATGTCAAAAAGTTAGTTCTACCGAGATGTAAGACACACAAATTGGCTTCAATTTAAGTGTTTAGTTACTTTTAGGTACAAGGATGAATCAGCTATTTACGAATTTTAAAATGTTCATTTCTTTTGAATATTACACTGTATGCTGTATTCATGAAAGAAAGCATACTTAATAATAATGTTTATATTTCCTTTTGATAATGACCGGTTTATTTCTAGAATATATATATATATATATATATATATATATATATATATATATATATATTCATTTTACCCTTCCTATGTTGAAAAACAAAAAGAAATTTTATCAGATACCAGAAACATTTCTTTCTCATAATATCATCAGGTATCTACTAATGAAAATATCTTTATAAAGATATCCTCATAAAGATCTTTATAAAGATGTGTTCATTAGTAGATACCTCAGGAGATTATGAGGAAGGAATGTTTCTTGTATCTGATAAAATTTCTTTTTGTTTTTGCACATAGGAAGGGTACAATGAATTTTATTAAAGCTCGCATTTCAAAAGAATATAGAATAGAATAATAGAATAGAATATCTTTATTTGGATTCAAACCACACATGTTCCATCAAATAATAAAATTAGAAAATGTACAATATAAAAAGATATCACATCACATATATATGTTCAATTAGTTGTACTTTACAATTTATCAGCATCAGAAAGTTCAGCTGTAAAGAGTGATAGATTCTTCATCAAAATTAGAAAAATTTAAGGTATAATTCGAGTATAACAGTTTGTAAGAAAAAAGGTCACCATGACTAATAATTGATTGTATGCATTGTTGATTAACAAGATGATATAATGCATAACATTTCAGTTATAATAATACAAAATTTGAAGATAGAATCTCGAGAAATTATGTTGCTGAAACACAATTAATCCTGTCTTTTATTTAACCATGAGAAAGTATTATCATAATCAATATTAAAAATATCAGCAGGATTGAACACTTTTTCTACTTCGGTAGATAAAAATTTAAAAGACATTTTAGTTGGAGGCGTTTCTCTAAGCCCCTTTGGCAATTGATTGTAAATTTTGTAATTTTTTGAAAAAGAGAGTAGCTTGCTCGCAACATTCCCACCATTTGTGGGTTGACTTGAATAGAATAGAATAGAAAATCTTTATTTGGATTCAAACCACACATGTTCCATCAAATAATAAAATTAGAAAATGTACAATATAAACACATATCACATCACATAAATATGTGCAATTAGTTGTACTGTACAATTTATCAGCATCAGAAATTTCAGCTGTAAAGAGTGATAGATTCTTCAGCAAAATTAGAAAAATTTAAGGTATAATTCGAGTATAACAGTTTGTAAGGAAAAAGGTAACCATGACTAATAATTGATTGTATGTATTGTTGATTAACATGATATGTAATGCATAACGTTTCAGTTTTCATAGTACAAAACTTGAAGATAGAATCTCGAGAAGTTATGCTGCTGAAAAACAATTAATCCTGTCTTTTATTTAACCACGAAACTAGTTATAAGGAATACGTATCAGCAGAAGATACGAAGCTCGTGAATGTTGCTGACCAAAATGAAACAACTTGTCCGAATAACGTTTTGAAGAAGCCTCACGACGTATCCCTTAACCAAGCAGAGGTCTACTCCAAAATTCAGGACTCAAACGAAATTTGTTCCGATATGGATGTTGCGGAGGAAATAATAAAAATTGGAAATCTGGCGGCTAAAAGCACTCATAATGAAAAGAACCTATGCTGAAAAGTTTAGTCGTTCATTTTTCAATTATTTACTTATTCAAGTAATTAATCAATGATTTTATCGCTAAAACTGGTACCTACTGGATGAATAGCCTCTTCTGCATTATACAATACTTAGTTTATTCTGATAAAAGTATAAATATATATATAATATTGTATTAGTTTTTATATAAAAATCGTAAATTTGCTTTAAAAAATTGTTATTACTGCCCGCGCAACCAATGGTCGTCCAACTATACCTACGATTACCCGCTAGATTATCTACTAGCAGGCTCGGCACTGAGCAAATTTGCCTCAGAGTCTGATAACTCATGCTATGCACCACCGTAGTCAAGTTTTTTATGTCATATTGCTTCTTGTTTTGGTATAGTGTATGCTCTACAAAGAATTATCGTGTTTGGCTAGTTGAAACTTCATTACTAAATCGATACCAAATAGACACCTTCTTGACGTAAGAATAACCAAAAGCATAAGTTGGTGCGTAACTTAAAAATGTATGTAATCTACTGTTTGTGTGGCGCAGCTGATGAGTTGCAAGACTGTTAGAAATAGTACCATGTTCTAGTTCCGATCACGGCAATAATGGCTGTTACTTGTTTAATACTCAATTATGACATAACGGGCTTACGTAATTTTTAATTAAAACTGAGAACAGCCATATAATAATATCTTGCAATATTTTAATTCAATATTATGAATGAGGCACTAAAGAAATCGTCTACCAGGTCTTTTGAACTCCCTCTAGAGGTATAATAATTCATCTATAGTGAAATGAGCACTCAAATGTTTCTTATTGAATTCTGTACAGTTACCATTTACTAATAACCATTTCTTGTCTAAATATTTCGATTCCTATGATCTGCTCGCCAAGAGATGAAATTTTGATATATTTTTAACTTCACTATTTAGATCAATTGTCCGATCTCCCGTACTAAGCAGTTTGGATCTGCACCAGGCAACCAGCCTAGTGATTCTTCCGCCAAAGACTGCCACGTCGATGGACATCAGTCTAACAGATACACGACTATCCGACGTAGGCAACACAAGTGCCATGTCTCCGCATTTCGACGTCAATCTAGACAATGAATCAATAGGTCCTACTCTTCCTACTCGTCGGTAAGCTCGATTTTTTGTTAAATGATTTATTCAGATTTAAGAAGCAATTAATTTAATGAGTTTTCATGGCTAATTGAAGTATTATAGAATTTATTACTACGGTTTAATGCTGTCACAATTTAAAAATATCTTGAGTTATATTTCTCATTAATTTTTCTACAGACGGAGCTGGAGGAGAACCGATTGGTGGAAGTTGCAGTGGGTCATTCTACCCCAGGTAGGTCGTACTGGACTATACTTTTTAATTTATTAGCATTGGCTATTTTATAATATTATTTTAATGAGTTATATTTCTCATTAATTTTTCTACAGACGGAGCTGGAGGAGAACCGATTGGTGGAAGTTGCAGTGGGTCATTCTACCCCAGGTAGGTCGTATGGACTATACTTTTTAATTTATGTAGCAATTCTTTTTATAATAATATTTTAATGAGTTATATTTCTCATTAATTTTTCTACAGACGGAGCTGGAGGAGAACCGATTGGTGGAAGTTGCAGTGGGTCATTCTACCCCAGGTAGGTCGTATGGACTATACTTTTTAATTTATGTAGCATTGCTTTTATAATATTATTTTAATGAGTTATATTTCTCATTAATTTTTCTACAGACGGAGCTGGAGGAGAACCGATTGGTGGAAGTTGCAGTGGGTCATTCTACCCCAGGTAGGTCGTATGGACTATACTTTTTAATTTATGTAGCATTGCTTTTTATAATATTATTTTAATGAGTTATATTTCTCATTAAAATTTCTACAGACGGAGCTGTAGCTGCGCGGACTGTTCGACGTAGCTCTGGCTTATTCTACGCCGGGTATGTCGCATGCAGACGGAGGTCGAGGTATGCTGCCTGGAGGACGTTGCGCCGGGCCATTCTACGCTGGATAAGTCGCATGTAGTATAATTTTTTATTTATGTAACAATTCTTTTAAGAATAATATTTTAATGAGTTGCGTTGGGCCAGTCTACCCTAACCCTAACCCTCACCCTTACCCTAACGCTAACCAAAACCCTAACCATAACACTAGCGCTAGCCCTAACCCTATCCCTAACACTTACACTTACCCTTACCCTTACCCTTACCCTAACCCGAACTCTAATGAATTATATTTCTCAGTAATTTTTCTACAGACGGAGCTGTAGCTGCGCGGACTGTTGGACTTTGCTGTGGTTCATTCTACGCAGGGTGGGTCGCATGCAGACGGAGGTCGAGGTATCCTGACTGGTGGGCGTTGCGCCGGGCCATTCTACGCTGGATAAGTCGCATGTAGTATAATTTTTTATTTATGTAACAATTCTTTTAATAATAATATTTTAATGAGTTGCGTTGGGCCGGTCTACCCTAACCCTAACACTAACACTAACCCTCACCCTAACCCTTACCCTAACGCTAACCAAAACCCTAACCATAGCACTAGCGCTAGCCCTAACCCTAACACTAACACTTACACTTACCCTTACCCTTACCCTTACCCTAACCCGAACTCTAATGAATTATATTTCTCACTATTTTTTCTACAGACGGAGCTGTAGCTGCGCGGACTGTTGGACGTGGCTGTGGTTCATTCTACGCAGGGTGGGTCGCATGCAGACGGAGGTCGAGGTATGCTGCCTGGTGGAAGTTGCTCTGGGCCATTCTACGCTCGATAAGTCGCATGTAGTATAATTTTTAATTTATGTAGCAATACTTTTTATAATAATATTTTAATGAGTTATATTTCTCACTAATTTTTCTACAGACGGAGCTGTAGCTGCGCGGACTGTTGGACTTTGCTGTGGTTCATTCTACGCAGGGTGGGTCGCATGCAGACGGAGGTCGAGGTATGCTGCCTGGTGGAAGTTGCTCTGGGCCATTCTACGCTGGATAAGTCGCATGTAGTATAATTTTTAATTTATGTAGCAATTCTTTTTATAATAATATTTTAATGAGTTATATTTCTCACTAATTTTTCTACAGACGGAGCTGTAGCTGCGCGGACTGTTGGACGTGGCTGTGGGTTCATTCTACGCAGGGTGGGTCGCATGCAGACGGAGGTCGAGGTATGCTGCCTGGTGGACGTTGCGCCGGGCCATTCTACGCTGGATAAGTCGCATGTAGTATAATTTTTTATTTATGTAACAATTCTTTTAATAATAATATTTTAATGAGTTGCGTTGGGCCAGTCTACCCTAACCCTAAACCTAACACTAACCCTCACCCTTACCCTAACGCTAACCAAAACCCTAACCATAACACTAGCGCTAGCCCTAACCCTAACACTAACACTAACACTTACCCTTACCCTTACCCTTACCCTAACCCGAACTCTAATGAATTATATTTCTCACTAATTTTTCTACAGACGGAGCTGTAGCTGCGCGGACTGTTGGACGTGGCTGTGGGTTATTCTACGCTGGGTGGGTCGCATGCAGACGGAGGTCGAGGTATGCCGCCTGGTGGTCGTTGCGCCGGGCCATTCTACGCTGGATAAGTCGCATGTAGTATAATTTTTAATTTATGTAGCAATTCTTTTTATAATAATATTTTAATGAGTTATATTTCTCACTAATTTTTCTACAGACGGAGCTGTAGCTGCGCGGACTGTTTGACGTGGCTGTGGGTTAATCTACGCTGGGTGGGTCGCATGCAGACGGAGGTCGAGGTATGCCGACTGGTGGAAGTTGCTCTGGGCCATTCTACGCTGGATAAGTCGCATGTAGTATAATTTTTAATTTATGTAGCAATTCTTTTTATAATAATATTTTAATGAGTTATATTTCTCACTAATTTTTCTACAGACGGAGCTGTAGCTGCGCGGACTGTTGGACGTGGCTGTGGGTTATTCTACGCTGGGTGGGTCGCATGCAGACGGAGGTCGAGGTATGCCGCCTGGTGGACGTTGCGCCGGGCCATTCTACGCTGGATAAGTCGCATGTAGTATAATTTTTAATTTATGTAGCAATTCTTTTTATAATAATATTTTAATGAGTTATATTTCTCACTAATTTTTCTACAGACGGAGCTGTAGCTGCGCGGACTGTTCGACGTGGCTGTGGGTTATTCTACGCTGGGTAGGTCGCATGCAGACGGAGGTCGAGGTATGCTGCCTGGTGGACGTTGCGCCGGGCCATTCTACGCTGGATAAGTCGCATGTAGTATAATTTTTAATTTATGTAGCAATTCTTTTTATAATAATATTTTAATGAGTTATATTTCTCACTAATTTTTCTACAGACGGAGCTGTAGCTGCGCGGACTGTTGGACGTGGCTGTGGGTTATTCTACGCTGGGTGGGTCGCATGCAGACGGAGGTCGAGGTATGCCGACTGGTGGAAGTTGCGCTGGGCCATTCTACGCTGGATAAGTCGCATGTAGTATAATTTTTAATTTATGTAGCAATTCTTTTTATAATAATATTTTAATGAGTTATATTTCTCACTAATTTTTCTACAGACGGAGCTGTAGCTGCGCGGACTGTTGGACGTGGCTGTGGGTTATTCTACGCTGGGTGGGTCGCATGCAGACGGAGGTCGAGGTATGCCGACTGGTGGAAGTTGCTCTGGGCCATTCTACGCTGGATAAGTCGCATGTAGTATAATTTTTAATTTATGTAGCAATTCTTTTTATAATAATATTTTAATGAGTTATATTTCTCACTAATTTTTCTACAGACGGAGCTGTAGCTGCGCGGACTGTTGGACTTTGCTGTGGTTCATTCTACGCTGGGTGGGTCGCATGCAGACGGAGGTCGAGGTATGCTGCCTGGTGGACGTTGCGCCGGGCCATTCTACGCTGGATAAGTCGCATGTAGTATAATTTTTTATTTATGTAACAATTCTTTTAATAATAATATTTTAATGTGTTGTGTTGGACCAGTCTACCCTAACCCTAACACTAACACTAACCCTCACCCTAACCCTCACCCTTACCCTAACGCTAACCAAAACTCTAACCATAACACTAGCGCTAGCCCTAACCCTAACAATAACACTTACACTTACCCTCACCCTTACCCTTACCCTTACCCTAACCCGAACTCTAATGAATTATATTTCTCACTATTTTTTCTACAGACGGAGCTGTAGCTGCGCGGACTGTTGGACGTGGCTGTGGGTTATTCTACGCTGGGTGGGTCGCATGCAGACGGAGGTCGAGGTATGCCGCCTGGTGGACGTTGCGCCGGGCCATTCTACGCTGGATAAGTCGCATGTAGTATAATTTTTAATTTATGTAGCAATTCTTTTTATAATAATATTTTAATGAGTTATATTTCTCACTAATTTTTCTACAGACGGAGCTGTAGCTGCGCGGACTGTTGGACGTGGCTGTGGGTTATTCTACGCTGGGTGGGTCGCATGCAGACGGAGGTCGAGGTATGCCGACTGGTGGAAGTTGCTCTGGGCCATTCTACGCTGGATAAGTCGCATGTAGTATAATTTTTAATTTATGTAGCAATTCTTTTTATAATAATATTTTAATGAGTTATATTTCTCACTAATTTTTCTACAGACGGAGCTGTAGCTGCGCGGACTGTTGGACGTGGCTGTGGGTTATTCTACGCTGGGTGGGTCGCATGCAGACGGAGGTCGAGGTATGCCGACTGGTGGAAGTTGCGTCTGGGCCATTCTACGCTGGATAAGTCGCATGTAGTATAATTTTTAATTTATGTAGCAATTCTTTTTATAATAATATTTTAATGAGTTATATTTCTCACTAATTTTTCTACAGACGGAGCTGTAGCTGCGCGGACTGTTGGACGTGGCTGTGGGTTATTCTACGCTGGGTGGGTCGCATGCAGACGGAGGTCGAGGTATGCCGACTGGTGGAAGTTGCGCTGGGCCATTCTACGCTGGATAAGTCGCATGTAGTATAATTTTTAATTTATGTAGCAATTCTTTTTATAATAATATTTTAATGAGTTATATTTCTCACTAATTTTTCTACAGACGGAGCTGTAGCTGCGCGGACTGTTGGACGTGGCTGTGGGTTATTCTACGCTGGGTGGGTCGCATGCAGACGGAGGTCGAGGTATGCCGACTGGTGGAAGTTGCTCTGGGCCATTCTACGCTGGATAAGTCGCATGTAGTATAATTTTTAATTTATGTAGCAATTCTTTTTATAATAATATTTTAATGAGTTATATTTCTCACTAATTTTTCTACAGACGGAGCTGTAGCTGCGCGGACTGTTGGACGTTGCTGTGGGTCATTCTACGCAGGGTGGGTCGCATGCAGACGGAGGTCGAGGTATGCTGCCTGGTGGACGTTGCGCCGGGCCATTCTACGCTGGATAAGTCGCATGTAGTATAATTTTTTATTTATGTAACAATTCTTTTAATAATAATATTTTAATGAGTTGCGTTGGGCCAGTCTACCCTAACCCTAACACTAACACTAACCCTCACCCTTACCCTAACGCTAACCAAAACCCTAACCATAACACTAGCGCTAGCCCTAACCCTAACACTAACACTTACACTTACCCTTACCCTTACCCTTACCCTAACCCGAACTCTAATGAATTATATTTCTCACTAATTTTTCTACAGACGGAGCTGTAGCTGCGCGGACTGTTGGACGTGGCTGTGGGTTATTCTACGCTGGGTGGGTCGCATGCAGACGGAGGTCGAGGTATGCCGACTGGTGGAAGTTGCGCTGGGCCATTCTACGCTGGATAAGTCGCATGTAGTATAATTTTTAATTTATGTAGCAATTCTTTTTATAATAATATTTTAATGAGTTATATTTCTCACTAATTTTTCTACAGACGGAGCTGTAGCTGCGCGGACTGTTGGACGTGGCTGTGGGTTATTCTACGCTGGGTGGGTCGCATGCAGACGGAGGTCGAGGTATGCCGACTGGTGGAAGTTGCTCTGGGCCATTCTACGCTGGATAAGTCGCATGTAGTATAATTTTTAATTTATGTAGCAATTCTTTTTATAATAATATTTTAATGAGTTATATTTCTCACTAATTTTTCTACAGACGGAGCTGTAGCTGCGCGGACTGTTGGACGTGGCTGTGGGTTCATTCTACGCTGGGTGGGTCGCATGCAGACGGAGGTCGAGGTATGCCGACTGGTGGACGTTGCGCCGGGCCATTCTACGCTGGATAAGTCGCATGTAGTATAATTTTTTATTTATGTAACAATTCTTTTAATAATAATATTTTAATGAGTTGCGTTGGGCCAGTCTACCCTAACCCTAACACTAACACTAACCCTCACCCTTACCCTAACGCTAACCAAAACCCTAACCATAACACTAGCGCTAGCCCTAACCCTAACACTAACACTTACACTTACCCTTACCCTTACCCTTACCCTAACCCGAACTCTAATGAATTATATTTCTCACTAATTTTTCTACAGACGGAGCTGTAGCTGCGCGGACTGTTGGACGTGGCTGTGGGTTATTCTACGCTGGGTGGGTCGCATGCAGACGGAGGTCGAGGTATGCCGACTGGTGGACGTTGCGCTGGGCCATTCTACGCTGGATAAGTCGCATGTAGTATAATTTTTAATTTATGTAGCAATTCTTTTTATAATAATATTTTAATGAGTTATATTTCTCACTAATTTTTCTACAGACGGAGCTGTAGCTGCGCGGACTGTTGGACGTGGCTGTGGGTTATTCTACGCTGGGTGGGTCGCATGCAGACGGAGGTCGAGGTATGCCGACTGGTGGAAGTTGCTCTGGGCCATTCTACGCTGGATAAGTCGCATGTAGTATAATTTTTAATTTATGTAGCAATTCTTTTTATAATAATATTTTAATGAGTTATATTTCTCACTAATTTTTCTACAGACGGAGCTGTAGCTGCGCGGACTGTTGGACGTGGCTGTGGGTTATTCTACGCTGGGTGGGTCGCATGCAGACGGAGGTCGAGGTATGCCGACTGGTGGAAGTTGCGCTGGGCCATTCTACGCTGGATAAGTCGCATGTAGTATAATTTTTAATTTATGTAGCAATTCTTTTTATAATAATATTTTAATGAGTTATATTTCTCACTAATTTTTCTACAGACGGAGCTGTAGCTGCGCGGACTGTTGGACGTGGCTGTGGGTTATTCTACGCTGGGTGGGTCGCATGCAGACGGAGGTCGAGGTATGCCGACTGGTGGAAGTTGCTCTGGGCCATTCTACGCTGGATAAGTCGCATGTAGTATAATTTTTAATTTATGTAGCAATTCTTTTTATAATAATATTTTAATGAGTTATATTTCTCACTAATTTTTCTACAGACGGAGCTGTAGCTGCGCGGACTGTTGGACGTGGCTGTGGGTTATTCTACGCTGGGTGGGTCGCATGCAGACGGAGGTCGAGGTATGCCGACTGGTGGACGTTGCGCTGGGCCATTCTACGCTGGATAAGTCGCATGTAGTATAATTTTTAATTTATGTAGCAATTCTTTTTATAATAATATTTTAATGAGTTATATTTCTCACTAATTTTTCTACAGACGGAGCTGTAGCTGCGCGGACTGTTGGACGTGGCTGTGGGTTATTCTACGCTGGGTGGGTCGCATGCAGACGGAGGTCGAGGTATGCCGACTGGTGGAAGTTGCGCTGGGCCATTCTACGCTGGATAAGTCGCATGTAGTATAATTTTTAATTTATGTAGCAATTCTTTTTATAATAATATTTTAATGAGTTATATTTCTCACTAATTTTTCTACAGACGGAGCTGTAGCTGCGCGGACTGTTGGACGTGGCTGTGGGTTATTCTACGCTGGGTGGGTCGCATGCAGACGGAGGTCGAGGTATGCCGACTGGTGGAAGTTGCGCTGGGCCATTCTACGCTGGATAAGTCGCATGTAGTATAATTTTTAATTTATGTAGCAATTCTTTTTATAATAATATTTTAATGAGTTATATTTCTCACTAATTTTTCTACAGACGGAGCTGTAGCTGCGCGGACTGTTGGACGTGGCTGTGGGTTATTCTACGCTGGGTGGGTCGCATGCAGACGGAGGTCGAGGTATGCCGACTGGTGGAAGTTGCTCTGGGCCATTCTACGCTGGATAAGTCGCATGTAGTATAATTTTTAATTTATGTAGCAATTCTTTTTATAATAATATTTTAATGAGTTATATTTCTCACTAATTTTTCTACAGACGGAGCTGTAGCTGCGCGGACTGTTGGACGTGGCTGTGGGTTATTCTACGCTGGGTGGGTCGCATGCAGACGGAGGTCGAGGTATGCCGCCTGGTGGACGTTGCGCTGGGCCATTCTACGCTGGATAAGTCGCATGTAGTATAATTTTTTATTTATGTAACAATTCTTTTAATAATAATATTTTAATGAGTTGCGTTGGGCCAGTCTACCCTAACACTAACACTAACACTAACCCTCACCCTTACCCTAACGCTAACCAAAACCCTAACCATAACACTAGCGCTAGCCCTAACCCTAACACTAACACTTACACTTACCCTTACCCTTACCCTTACCCTAACCCGAACTCTAATGAATTATATTTCTCACTAATTTTTCTACAGACGGAGCTGTAGCTGCGCGGACTGTTGGACGTGGCTGTGGGTTATTCTACGCTGGGTGGGTCGCATGCAGACGGAGGTCGAGGTATGCCGACTGGTGGAAGTTGCGCTGGGCCATTCTACGCTGGATAAGTCGCATGTAGTATAATTTTTAATTTATGTAGCAATTCTTTTTATAATAATATTTTAATGAGTTATATTTCTCACTAATTTTTCTACAGACGGAGCTGTAGCTGCGCGGACTGTTGGACGTGGCTGTGGGTTATTCTACGCTGGGTGGGTCGCATGCAGACGGAGGTCGAGGTATGCCGACTGGTGGAAGTTGCTCTGGGCCATTCTACGCTGGATAAGTCGCATGTAGTATAATTTTTAATTTATGTAGCAATTCTTTTTATAATAATATTTTAATGAGTTATATTTCTCACTAATTTTTCTACAGACGGAGCTGTAGCTGCGCGGACTGTTGGACGTGGCTGTGGGTTATTCTACGCTGGGTGGGTCGCATGCAGACGGAGGTCGAGGTATGCCGACTGGTGGAAGTTGCGCTGGGCCATTCTACGCTGGATAAGTCGCATGTAGTATAATTTTTAATTTATGTAGCAATTCTTTTTATAATAATATTTTAATGAGTTATATTTCTCACTAATTTTTCTACAGACGGAGCTGTAGCTGCGCGGACTGTTGGACGTGGCTGTGGGTTATTCTACGCTGGGTGGGTCGCATGCAGACGGAGGTCGAGGTATGCCGACTGGTGGAAGTTGCTCTGGGCCATTCTACGCTGGATAAGTCGCATGTAGTATAATTTTTAATTTATGTAGCAATTCTTTTTATAATAATATTTTAATGAGTTATATTTCTCACTAATTTTTCTACAGACGGAGCTGTAGCTGCGCGGACTGTTGGACGTGGCTGTGGGTTATTCTACGCTGGGTGGGTCGCATGCAGACGGAGGTCGAGGTATGCTGACTGGTGGAAGTTGCGCTGGGCCATTCTACGCTGGATAAGTCGCATGTAGTATAATTTTTAATTTATGTAGCAATTCTTTTTATAATAATATTTTAATGAGTTGCGTTGGGCCAGTCTACCCTAACCCTAACACTAACACTAACCCTCACCCTTACCCTAACGCTAACCAAAACCCTAACCATAACACTAGCGCTAGCCCTAACCCTAACACTAACACTTACACTTACCCTTACCCTTACCCTTACCCTAACCCGAACTCTAATGAATTATATTTCTCACTAATTTTTCTACAGACGGAGCTGTAGCTGCGCGGACTGTTGGACGTGGCTGTGGGTTATTCTACGCTGGGTGGGTCGCATGCAGACGGAGGTCGAGGTATGCCGACTGGTGGAAGTTGCTCTGGGCCATTCTACGCTGGATAAGTCGCATGTAGTATAATTTTTAATTTATGTAGCAATTCTTTTTATAATAATATTTTAATGAGTTATATTTCTCACTAATTTTTCTACAGACGGAGCTGTAGCTGCGCGGACTGTTGGACGTGGCTGTGGGTTATTCTACGCTGGGTGGGTCGCATGCAGACGGAGGTCGAGGTATGCCGACTGGTGGAAGTTGCTCTGGGCCATTCTACGCTGGATAAGTCGCATGTAGTATAATTTTTAATTTATGTAGCAATTCTTTTTATAATAATATTTTAATGAGTTATATTTCTCACTAATTTTTCTACAGACGGAGCTGTAGCTGCGCGGACTGTTGGACGTGGCTGTGGGTTATTCTACGCTGGGTGGGTCGCATGCAGACGGAGGTCGAGGTATGCCGACTGGTGGAAGTTGCGCTGGGCCATTCTACGCTGGATAAGTCGCATGTAGTATAATTTTTAATTTATGTAGCAATTCTTTTTATAATAATATTTTAATGAGTTATATTTCTCACTAATTTTTCTACAGACGGAGCTGTAGCTGCGCGGACTGTTGGACGTGGCTGTGGGTTATTCTACGCTGGGTGGGTCGCATGCAGACGGAGGTCGAGGTATGCCGACTGGTGGAAGTTGCGCTGGGCCATTCTACGCTGGATAAGTCGCATGTAGTATAATTTTTAATTTATGTAGCAATTCTTTTAATAATAATATTTTAATGAGTTGCGTTGGGCCAGTCTACCCTAACCCTAACACTAACTACCTAACCCTCACCCTTACCCTAACGCTAACCAAAACCCTAACCATAACACTAGCGCTAGCCCTAACCCTAACACTAACACTTACACTTACCCTTACCCTTACCCTTACCCTAACCCGAACTCTAATGAATTATATTTCTCACTAATTTTTCTACAGACGGAGCTGTAGCTGCGCGGACTGTTGGACGTGGCTGTGGGTTATTCTACGCTGGGTGGGTCGCATGCAGACGGAGGTCGAGGTATGCCGACTGGTGGAAGTTGCTCTGGGCCATTCTACGCTGGATAAGTCGCATGTAGTATAATTTTTAATTTATGTAGCAATTCTTTTTATAATAATATTTTAATGAGTTATATTTCTCACTAATTTTTCTACAGACGGAGCTGTAGCTGCGCGGACTGTTCGACGTGGCTGTGGGTTATTCTACGCTGGGTGGGTCGCATGCAGACGGAGGTCGAGGTATGCCGACTGGTGGAAGTTGCGCTGGGCCATTCTACGCTGGATAAGTCGCATGTAGTATAATTTTTAATTTATGTAGCAATTCTTTTTATAATAATATTTTAATGAGTTATATTTCTCACTAATTTTTCTACAGACGGAGCTGTAGCTGCGCGGACTGTTGGACGTGGCTGTGGGTTATTCTACGCTG
>JAQBSW010012989.1:5000-12500 GCA_029291075.1 Eudiplozoon nipponicum
AAAAGATACGAATTAGTTAGATATGAAGCTCTTTGGATAAACAATTTGCAGCCTGATTTATGCAAGCGGAAAAATCATGTTAAGACATTGAGCTTGAACTGGAAGTGGTGAACGAAATTGATTGGTTGTTCTCTCCTTTCATTAGATCAGGTTTGCGAGCTGGAAGTAAACACCAATCCTATTGTATTTAACAAGTCGTCGGACAACATAGTAAAACCACCGTCAGTCACACGTACTGACGTGTTTTGACCTTCCATGATCATCATCAGAGTGCGACAGCAAACTGACTAGCGAGGATCAAATGTTGAGACCATTTATTGTTTACATTTTTAGTGAGTATGCCACTTTTCAACAGAATATCGTGCAGAACACCGCGGTTGACCGAGTCAAATACACCATTGCCGTCTAAATTAACAGACTTTGTTTCCGTTAAAGTAACTGCATTAAGGTAAAAGTGTTATCTATATTACCTTGTTTTGGCCAAAATTCTGCTTCTTCTCTTCTATGTGACTCGTGCGAAGCGCTCAGACGGCGAAGATAATCGAAACATACATCCAAGGTAGAACTGGGATCTGGCTTATACCACGAGGGTTATCGTAGGAATTTAGATTAAAATGTTTGAAAATAGGAAGTATAGTCGACACGCTCCAAGCAACCAGAAGGGTCTTTCATTCCATATAGTATGAAAAAAGTTTAGGAAGCGCTCCTTCTTAACTGAGATAGGAAGAAAACGATCGGAACCTGTAGGTGTACGAGGTTTAAGAGACGAGTTGGCATTTCACGTTTCTAAATCTGATGGTTGTTCGAAATAAACGTTCCACATTGTTTATATAAACACAATTTCGGGGATTGGGGCTGATTCGGGTTTCCTGGAAAATGTATAAATGATATGTTCTGTCCATTCATAAAGACGACAAATTCTATTTGCTATCAGATTGTCGTTACAATCACTACCGTTTAATTTTCTTGGACATGGTGCTCGAATAAGTTAGAAAAAACGATGGCTGTTGCCAGATGTAATCGTTTCTTCTATTTCTTCAGCCTTTCTCGTCTAAAAGAATTCAGGGTCAAACTTTAGACCTTGCTTCAGTTGGCATCCTGTAGCTCTACGAGTATTTGTATAAGTCGAGGCCCAGTTTCAAAAATCGTCGCAGTCGTTTCACAGACTGAATGACTGATTCTAGGGCAAGCTACAAAACCACAAGCTGTGGTACTTATATTTCTTGAATGGTTGCGCAGTACGGTACCTGAATTATGCATAACGGATCCTATCTTCGTTTATGGTAGGTTCGAAATTTCATCACCAAAACCAAACAATATCGGTTTTTGACAGGCTTCATGCTTTTTTATAGAAAGAAAGGTGTTTAAGCTTACTCACATCGGTTTGGTTTATTATAAATTAGCCTTTTGGAAATGGAAGTGCAAATCCACAACGAATAAGTGCTTGTTCTGCGTCTACATACATTTTCCAAAACAAGCGATCGTCTTGAATGTAGCCCCTCTAACTATAACTAAATGTTACATAATCTGTCACATATTTCTTGAATGATGTGCTGATTCGTCCCTTTCCTCCGAAGGCTTCAACATCGTTCATACTAGCCATGGGAAATGAGATACGATCTAATCAACGTTGACTGGCGACGGATAGAACAGGAAAAATCGTTTCATATAAATGAAGGTCTGTTTTGCTTAAGTGCCCAATTTGAGCATTAATGTCACATATAATCAAAACTATATCTTAACTTAAACGTTAATTAAGTGCGTGGGTGGTGGCAACAATTTTTCAAATCAAGTTTGCAAGCTTGAAGTGAACACCGATCCCATTTTGTATTTAACCAGGTGTAGGACAACATAGCAAAACTAACACCAGTCGCAAGCACTTAACTTATTCCTTTACTTGCAAAAAAACTAGGATCGAAGCAGAAAGCTTCAGTATAAATTAAAAATTGTGTGGCTTCGTCCTTAGTGGGAACTCATCACATGCTGGCCAGAATTTGCCGCGAACAGGAATCAAACCTGTGCACGTCTGCTTCGGAATCTGGTGCTCCAACCACTGAGCCACCCCGAAACCAATTTTCGTTTAATTGTAAACACAAAGTCCAGAAACTAGATCTAAATAACTGTTAGTCTTTCTCACGAAATCTCAGAATTTCGGTTTGAACCTTACTGGTCAGTTTGCTATCCATGGTAGGTCGAACCGCGTCTTTATACACGAATAACAGGTATTTTTTATGCTTGCCAGTTGGTTTGATACCCTGAAATTGGTGTTTATCTCAATTTCGCACAAATGATTTGACGAAACGTTGTCACCAACCGCGCAATCAACTATTTTTATTTCTATTTCCATATTTTCAGTTCCAACATTTTTTTGCAGCTATCATTACATACACATAAATCTTTTCTCAAACAAGCAATGAATAAGCTCGTGAGTAAGGTTAACAATTATTTAGATCTATTTTCCAGACTTTTTGTTTATAATTAAACGAACATTGGTTGCAAGGTGGTTAGAGCACCAGATTCCGAAGCAGACGTGCCAATGTTCTAGCCCTGTTCGCAGCAAATTCTGACCAGCTTCTGATCAGTTCCCGTTAATGACGAAACCGGCCTACTGGATGAATTTCCTTTTCTACACCACACAATTCTTAAATTATCCGGAAAAATGTATGTAAGTAATGGGCCAGGTGTTTACATCAAGTTCGCAACCTCGATTAAAGTTAATGTTGTGACCGCCCGCGTAGCCAATGTTCGTTTAAATATACAAACGTTTCTCTGACGTTTAGCTTGCTGATGCCCTGTAGACATTCTTTGCTGTGGCAGCAGGCTATTTTGACATTAGGAGACAGAATTCCAGTAAGAACGAATTATTCTTTAATTGACGTTTGCCATTATGCGATAAACACCAATCGCATATTATGTTTTCAGTCACTCAATATAGAAAAATTAATGCAGTCAAATGTGCTGAACTGTTTTTTTGTTGTTGTTGCATGGTTACCATCAGAGCATGACATCAAACTGATTAACGCGATTCACACACAAGGTAAGGAAAACCAGATCTGCTATTCTCACTCGCAAACGTCTTGTAGCTGGACAGAAATATAGATTGCATCATTTTTCGGTTGTCACGAACATAACATATTTACAGCTTTTAACACATTTATAAAGTTTAAAAATTTGAATATTCCTTGATTTGGCCAGTGATAATAAAAAACCTATTTAAATCGAGACTAAATCGTAGTCGATTCGCAGATTCTGCAAAACATGTAAACAATGCATACAAAGAAGCATGAAGGTATTTTGCAGAAATTCTAAATTATCTTATTCTTAATTGATTATATTCTACATAGGATGTAATAATGACTTGGAATTGAGAAACGGATTTGCTGCCTACATCAACAGTTTAAATTCGAATAGTTTGTTTTCGGAGACGACGCTTAACCAGAATACAACACCTCTAATTGTCAACAATCGCGCCAAAGCAGGAAGGTATAGTCCAGTTTGTTCACCCCTCCAAAAAGCTTTCTTTCCTTCTGACTCGTCAAGACTTGGCGCTGCCTTGAATGACGGGGTAAGCAAGTTGCCAGTGTGCACTGATTCTCAAGCCACAACCAGCAACAGAACACTTGTCGCGTCAAAGCATTCAAGCGATCTGTTCGAATGCAATACAGACGAGCAATCGAAACTCGAGGTAGACGATGCGTTGGGTAAGGAAGTGGGCGGAGCCACTCAGAGGAGTGTAATTGATGGGTTTTGGCAATTTAGACCGCCGCTGTCATTGCAAATGGAGCACTCATTGGCGAAAAAGAAGTTCCACGAAGACGGCGTTAATTCGGTTTCATTTAATGATTTGGAAAACGCCAACAAATTGGCCGAGCTGGCTTACCCTGTGCCGCGTATTGAGCCGAGGTCTAATGCCAGTTGGCCGCCTACTTCAAGCGTAGATGCGAATTTCACTGAACCTGCGGGGGCTCGAAACACAAATGTTCATGACGTCAACAAAAGGCATTTAGTCGAATCGAGCGAGATCACGATGTCGCATTTATCGAGTTCAATTGCAGCATCGCCAGAGTCTTCAGAATCGTTGTCTAGTTGTATGGCGACAATAGGAGGACTGGGAAAGTTTTTGGGAAATTTCAGCAATGGCAAAACCGTTTCCATGCATCCACAAGAATTGTGCAAAGCTCTGTTTGCACAGACTGCTGTATCTGATTCGCCACAAATTCGGCAAGCTACGCCACATAGCCTATCGGAATCAGAAAATCCCTCGGAGGCTTTAAACAGCCACCTTTCTACATGTTCGGCGCTTTCATTACACAATACAGATTTCAACAAGACAAGTAGCTTAGACTCCAGTACACATACAAATAACGCCAGTAATAATAAGAACACCAGCATCGAGGTATTTCCACTTCATTGCTTCTCGAACACGCTGCATTCCCACAACTTTACACCTTTCTCAAATTCAGCATTCAACGGCACCAGTTCAAAGATGAATATTGATTCGAGTTGTACACCCAACCATCTGTTACTTTTGGAATTAGCTGCCGCAGTGGCCGCAGCCTCAGCTCATCTCCAACATTCATCAGTTGGCCAATTGCAAAACGGCGCATTGTGCCGCGTATCTGACACAGAGACGCCCACTCACCCTCTAAGAGATCAACTGCATGATTGGAGTTATGGTTGTACGCCGGATGCTGTTGGTGGGCTCCAGTTAAACCCGCTGGCTGTCGGCTTAGATCATCCATCGACGTTCCTTGAAAAATCAGCTGTGAAAGAATCATCAATTCAACACCGCAATCAAGAGGTACATTTTCTAGATCTGTCTTATTTGGTATGGGATATTTTGCATAGAGTTCAGTTTATAATACAAAATGAAACACACACATTTATATATATATAAATGTATATATATATATATATATATATATATATATATATATATATAAATTATATATATATATATAAATTTATATACAAATGTATATATATATATATATATATATATAGAAAATCTTAGGTTGAGCATGAAATTTTAAAAGATAATACGTATCGATTTTAAACCAACTTTGTTTCATTAAAAAAATTTGGCTACTAACGAATATTTCTCTGCTTGCCATATTGAAAATTTATTGATTTGATAATTGAAGTTTCTAACTTGCTATTGGCAAAACTCTTACTCTTTCAACCGGTTGTACAATTAGTATAAACTACAGAAATTCATTCTCACTGACTCATATCGACTTTCCTTGTCCATCGACAGAATACCAATGGAAATTTTATAAGAAATATAAAGTAAATAGTATTTAGACATCTTAATAAAAATCCGAAATACATGTGTCGGCTGCATAATTTCTATAAAATCATTCGTTTTTCAATAAACTATATATAAATGAATAAACAAGTATATATATATATATATATATATATATATATATATATATATATATATATATATATATACGTATTGTGTCAGTATTAATTATAAATTGTATCAAACAGAAAAGGAAACTCCTTGATTTGATCGATTTCGTCCTAATTTCGAGCTGTTCGTGTACTGTTCAGTATTTTGTCACCGACTGGACTCAAACTTGGGAATGTCTTTTTCGGAGCCTGAGATTGATTATTTCGTCACTCTTCCGGACATTACACATTATTTTCTGCAATTGAGCAACTTCTGCCTTTCTCTCGGACGCAACCTATTTGAAATCTCTTAAGATCTTAAGTTCTAGCTAGAAACTCACGATCTGTCAATACACGATAATTTATGTCGATTTGAAGTCAACCGACATGAATCGATTAGATTTCATTTATCAGCATCAACCAAATATTGTATTAGGTAGGAGGACATTTAAACTATAATTGATTGCACGGTGATGGTAACAACTCTTTAAATCACATTTGCGAGCTACAAGTAAGCACCAATCCCATTGTGTTTAACCGGTCCTCGGCCAGTTTTGTTATGTTGCTCGCAAACTTGATTTATTCAATTGTTACTACCACCCGCGCAATCAATGATTGTTTAATTGTATTGCCTATATATGTATATGTGGCGAAAGCTGCAAACAGTTCATGTTCGTGACTGCATAGAAATTGTGCAGCCGACATTTCCAGTCAAGTTCAATGTATGCAAGACTGCTAGAGGTGAGAGGCGCATATCTAAATTTGATTTCCATATATATTCAATGCGTTTCGATTATCGATAGTCAGTTTGCCGTCGTACTCTGATAATGATCATAGAGGGTCGAAACGCGTCAGTGCGTTGCGGCTGGCGGGAGTTTTGTTATGTTGTTCGACGACTGGTTAAATAAAATGGGATCGGTGTTTACTTCAAGCTGGCAAACTTGATTTAAAGCATTGTCACCACCACCCGCGCAATCAAATGTTGTCAAACTGAAGCCTTTATTCATTTTTGGGCATTCATCAAGTAGTTGCTAGGTGTCTGTTACGTCTGAAATTATTGAATGGGACTAGTTAAATTTTTATGTTGAAGGCGCTGCCCAATACAATCCACTTGAGGTAAAGTCTGACCATGTAGACATAATCTTGTTTAAAAACAAAATTGACAACATTACGCGGCTTCATTCGTTAGTGAGATGATTTGCATGGCATTGAAACAAAATTACCTTGATTCAATTGGCGATCAGAGCAATTCCGGCATCTACTTCAAGAATACATACTGCGGACGAAACGATGAATTGAATTTTATTGCTTGTGCCATGTTTAGTCTATAAAACATTTTATATTTAAAATCCCGATATTATAAATCAATTTCCTATATATACATATATATATATATATATATATATATATATATATATATATAACTCTCTCTCTGTACATTGCAGTGAATTCAGTCTATAACTACCTGTGATTTATTTTCAGATTTTTATTATCTTCCTTGTTTATTCCTACCTGCTTCAATTAGTACAAGTATACTTTCTTTATATCAAGTAACTAACTAGACATTAATGTTTGTGTACTATCCAGCACAATACATAATGTACTTGGTCAGGTTGATCTTGATATAAACACCTGACCCATTATTTACATACAGTATAAACTAAGAATTGTATGGTGTTGAAAATGCAACTCATCCATTAGACTGTTTCGTGCTTATTGGGCACCCATCACGTACTGGCCACAAGTTTCCTCGGACAGGGCTCGAACCTGGGCACGTCTGCTTAGGAATCTGGTGCTTTAACCACTGAGCCACCCTGCCGCTCACAACACACACTTTTCAGTCATATACTAATTTATTCTTGGTTAGCTTCTCATTACGATAGCACCTATATAGCATCCCTTTATCCAGTACGTGATGAGATCTCAATTAGAGCGAAATCGGTTTACTTCATGAATTGCCTTTTCAGCATTATAACTATAGGAAATCATTTGCATATTCCCTATGTCTTTTGGAATAAGTCCTATTCATTTATTTTTTTATTAATTTTACTCCACTAACTGTAGCTCCTCCAATTGACGAATACACTTGACGATGTTGCAAAG